>JAAAKL020005762.1:0-18861 GCA_010016065.2 Carybdea cf. marsupialis auct. non (Linnaeus, 1758)
GTCTTCTCATGACATTCCTCTTCTAACGCAGTGATTTAAGGCCCGTATTACCCTCATGACACTAGTATTACCCTCATGACACTAGTATTACCATCATGACACTAGTATTACCCTCATGACACTAGTATTACCCTCATGACACTAGTATTACCATCATGACACTAGTATTACCCTTTAAGGCCGTATTACCCTCATGACACTAGTATTACCACGACGGTTTCCATAAACAGTCCTGTAGAGATGATGCAAGAACACGAAAGACTTGTTCATGAGCACTGTTGCGTCAATGGTTATATAACCCTTCTACTACGGATTACAAATGATAGGTACCTAATAGAGAAGGTTTTGTTTCCCGTAAGTCACATGTCATTCTGTTTTGAAGTAGAACCAGACCGCAAATCAGTTGAACTCATTTCCTGCTTTGGGTCAGTCTCCATCATATTCACTGCAAATGCGTCGGATTTTGCTACGTTGACCGATAGGTCTCTTTTAAAAGACTTCTGAGGGTAGACGAAGGATAGATCAAGTGCCCCATAGTAATTTGAAAAACAAAAATGGCCCCCACTCATGGAGTTTCGAAAGCGCTCGAAAATTTCGACCGCGGTTTGCAGCTACACTTGCAACTCGAAGACAAAGAAACAGTGCAAAATTTAATTTGTGTAACAAACTGGGGACGAATTTGGAAGATTCCTGATTCGCGTGCAGCATTTAACTGCACAAAAATAGAGGGAAAGTCCATACCAAATCATTTAACAGGTACATTGGACTTTGTTGACCACAGAAAACAGTTCTTTCTTCTACGTCACTTTCCTTATAAAATTGTTATTGTTTTACTCTCATATTTACTGTTTGTTTGGCCCATTTCACTGTATTCAGGAGTAAACCTTAGGATCCAGGCTCTTCTTAAACTTAGACAACGTTACTATCCCATGAAATCAAAAGCTGGAACTAGAAAGTTATTTGGGAGATAGGTAGGTCTCTATGGCGCTAGTTGCAGTTTTGTAACCATATTTGATACATGCTTTCCACAAATC
The DNA here is from genome assembly GCA_010016065.2 of Carybdea cf. marsupialis auct. non (Linnaeus, 1758). NCBI lineage: Eukaryota > Metazoa > Cnidaria > Cubozoa > Carybdeida > Carybdeidae > Carybdea > Carybdea cf. marsupialis auct. non (Linnaeus, 1758). The sequence goes on from JAAAKL020005762.1 coordinate 1,035, forward strand.
GAAACAGAGGACTTCTGAGGAGCCTTGAATCCAGCATTCATAAGTCTATGGTCTCTTGAGTATGGTTGATAAACTGTCGTAAAACGCTCAGTTTGCGTGTCCTAAATTTGCTGCTCTGAGAAAACGAAATGAGACAAGTTACGCGATATGTGTAACGACGTAACTAGCGTCGGACATTAAAGGCACTTGTCCCCCAGCGCTTGCAAATGCCTCAAAACAGTGTAAACTTTGTAACAATGTACACTAGACACTTAGAAAATGGCTCAAAATTAACTTGATCTTGAAGTTACTAAGATTAACAGCTGGCTAATTGCAGGCCACTGCCACGTTGACACCGAAAGGATGACAAACCACCTTTTCACTATATCTTTAGCCTTTTCGGAATCTACGTGAGAACATTTAATCTTCAAGCTTAGTATGAATTACAAGTAGAAAAAACAATTGGCAGTGCGTGAGCTTTTTGTAATATAAAAATTTTTTCCCATCAAGGTACAGACACTCCGTGGCTGAAAAGCTTCGTAACTATATAGCTCCTTTATGGTAATAGTTCATAAAAGTTTTAGTTGGAATGTAAGGTGTGATTATATTTGTTGAACAAGGGTATCTGGTTTAAGGTAAGAATTTGGGCAGGTATTCTTATTGATGATGAGGGGAAATGACATGCTCTTTTGGTTCCTTGCTTTTTGTGATAATAACATACTTCTTCTAAATGTTTTGGTTCTTACTAGCAGCCTTAAAAGGTCGTCCGAAAGCAGGGGGTTTATATCTCTTATCACTGCCTCCTTTGTTAGTTCAGAACGGTGATTGACACTGAAGCCTTCCCTCAGTGGCGTAGCCAAGGGTATGCTTGGTATGCTAAGCATACCCTATGAGAGGACTTCAAGGTAAAATCGCATACCCTGGTTTAAGTCTGTCTCTTAATTTAAAAATGCATGGGAGTCAAAAAAAGTTCCATCATTTTATTTTCTGTTTTCACACTCGATGAACTGTAATTGACCCATCTCCCACATGGAGTTATAGATGTTTTGTAAAACTGTACCCTTGGAGGGGGGAGTGCCAGACACCGGTAATTTTTTCCTGGAGCATGCTCTAAAAATTAATATTTAAAATCAGCATACCCTACAATGAGAACCTGGCTACGCCAGCGCCTTCCCTGATCTAGCTTTCAATGAAAAAGGATCCTTTCAAGCTAGCCGGCTCAAGTTTTATTTCTTTTCTACGTAACATTCTTTGTTAAACTTTCTGTAACGTTATCTCTTTAGGGTTTGCTTTCTAAGATCACGTTCGCCGACCAAACCCAAATCCACGAATCTGTGCCAATCACCTTCCTGGATCTGTGGAAAAGGAGCCTGCTCTTTTTATCCCTCAACAACCATTTCATTACGAGGCCAACAAAAATGTCGGCGTGACTGTTGCCACGTTGTGTGTCTATCTGATTTCACGTACCGCAGGAAAACAATGTAGAGTACCACGTTTTTTACGTGCCAATAGGAAAAGATTGGGTTTCCTAGGTGAAGAAGAGCCAAAATGATGGAAGAGGAGCCAGATATTGATTTGCACGAGACTCTTACAACTGCGGCCTCAATTAGTGACGATCTCCACATTCCACAGTCTTTGGAGTCGATTGACCTTCTTTGTGATTCCAGTACTACATCAGTTGTTGGAGAAATGACTGGTAAGCTTGAAGACGAAGATTTAATGGATGATCCTGTTTTATTGACAAGTAGTTCGAAAACTACCCCGCAGCATAACACCTTGCAGCAGTCAATAGGACTTGGTGTACAAATTGTTGGCCAAGGAGACAGTGCTCTTGCATCACTGGGACTTAAATCAGATGTTGATGCTCCTGCATTCAGTCTGGATAATATCAACCTGAGCGAGTCCCACTCAAGTTTCAGTGATTTAGGGCAGACTTTGCCTGCAGATAGCGGCTCTTATGATCGTATAAGTCCCTCGTTTGATGGAGCAAAGGCTGCAGAAAGCGAGGTGTCTGAAAAGGAAATTGGGCTTCTGCAGCCAGGCGACAATCCCAGCGGGAGCAGCGAGAACAGGATTTTTGGTGAAAATGAACTACTTTCTCAGAGTGGTGAAATTACTGGCGGTTCAGCGGATGTTAGTAAATATTTTGAGGATTTAACTGTAGATGATCCTTTCGATTTTAGTACGGCGACGCAAACCAGTCCAGACCCTATAGTTAGCCAAGTATCCCAGGAGACTCATAGCCAGTTATTACCAAGTATTGCGAACATTCCTGATAAGGCAGATTTTAAGAGTACAGATGCTGTAAATGCACAAACGGTTTTAGGGAAGACTACAAATGAAGGTGTAGGAAAACAAAACGACCTTATAGGTCCAGAAACCATTCCACTTGTTGCCACTTCTGATACTACACCACTTGCAGCTTCTTCAGATAGTGCATTATTTGCTGCATCTTCTGATGATACATCAGGTGGCGCCTCTTCTGATAATTCATTTGTGCCACAGTACCTTGATTGTACAGCAGCGCCAACATATCCTGAGAGTGCAGTGGCTCCTACATACCCTGAGAGTGCAGCAGGACCAGCACATCCTGAGATTGCAGCCATTCCTACAAATATTGAAAATACACCAATCACTACATGTCCTAGTAATCAGATGGATATGACATTTCCTGGTAGTAAACCAGCTCGAGATGATACGCAAACAAAAGCATCTAGTAACAGTATTCAGGATTTTTTCCGACAGAGCAGCCAACCAGAGAATTTTAATACACATGGAAGTGCTATTTTACCAGATACTTTTTCACCAACAAGAACACCACAAGGGCATCTATCAGATGGCATTATCCCTGCTCCATTTGTCAACAATATTCAACATGCCTCCAGTTCAATGGCTGACATACACCAAACTAACATCCATGATACAGGAGTTAATGTCAACAGATATCAATCATCAACCAATGTAACAAATGTATATCCAACTGGTACTCCACCACAAGCTGAGGCTTCAATGGCTGCAAGTAGGACTGATTATTCCAGTGCTCTTTCTGATCAATTAAGTCAGAATGCAAATCAAACAATGAATCAAGTGCAACAGGTTTGCAACAATACCATCAATCCTGAAGCTTATGCCTCATCAACACCTGATACATATAATGCAGCACAAAGCCCTCACCACCCAGTTTACTGTACACCAGGGACTCAGTACACTGATCAATCTGAGGAAAGTGCACCTATGTATATTCCACAGCAGTTACCAAGAAATGTGGGTAATTATGGAGGTCCACTAAGCCAAATTTCTCCATTGTTTGTTCCATCAGTTTATAACTACTCAACAAAGCCCACAAATCAACCCCAGATTTTCACTCCAGCACCACAGGATTTTTCAAGTCATATGACATATTCGTCATCCCCTTCAAAGTATTTTGATGAATCAGAGGGACAATTTGATGGCCATCCTCGTATGAACAGAAGTGATTCTGGTCTATGGTCATGGGTAAAGCATACTGTTAATGCAGACTGGGCTGAAGGAGCACAAAAAATTGGGAAGCAGCTAATGGAGAAGACAAAGGTGAGAGTAGAGTTATAACAGAACATTCTCAACAAGTTTTGTTTGTTTACATACACTGATGCAAAACAAAATTTAGTCTAACTGGTAAATAACAGTGATCAATAACAAGTTCATTGTATTTTGATGTTGCCAGATAGCTATCCCAACAGCAGTTAATAGTTTATGAGCAAAGGCAATGTACCCCAAAGAACATGTATTCAGTCATTTTATATAACTTAATTGATTGGATCATCATTATGACCTGAAATATAGACTAATATGGCAGTTTGTTCATGGTACAGAACATTAAGAAAGCAAAACCATTTTTTAAGACCTTTTAGTCTGACACCCCTTAGAGTGCAAATTTGTCAGAGTGGAATGTGAAAAGGAAGGAATGAAGCTTAAACCCAGCTGTGTTTTCCAAATGGCAAATCAGAACTTTGACAGGTGTATTGGTGTTTTGTCTCCATCTAGTGTCCATAGAACTGAGTAATTATTAACTGAAAGGGACAATGCTACTTATTACAGCAGATTTTTTCAGTATATAAAGCAACAATTTCTTGCTCTTATGCAGACTGATTCCAGCCTGCTGTTTTAGGTTAACTATTCATTTCTAAGGAACATGGATTGGTCAACACAATACCAGTCTGGAAGTCCATGTTCTGATTGGCTATTTTAAAAACACAACTGGATGTAATGGCATTCCTTCCCTTTCTCGTTCAATTCAGATGATTTTTTACTCCTAGGAGTGTCTAACGCAAGAATGTTGTGAGTACAAAGATGATTGATAGCTCATAGACTATTGAGATACTGATTTTTCCACATTTAGACATTTCTTTGGCAGGCCAAGACTTGCTGTTATTCCATGCCTTTCTCCACTTTGCTAAGTGACGTGATCAAATATTCTTACATATTAAGAGTTTGAATTCAAATTATTCATAGACCAGAATATAAAGGCACTAGCATACAGTTTTAAATTTTCTTTTGCTGCAAAAAATAGTCAGCATAGACTAGCAACCATGGGATACTGTTAAATATATCAGAGTCTATGGATTCCCAACTGAGAGGCTCTTCTATACCATTCTGTTCACTAGTGGAAGGGCAAGATAGTTGGTGAGCTATGCCCATCTCAGCTAATTATGTATCAAATCCTATATTACAATACATCTTTCCATTGTAAATATGAGGGGCTTTTACTTTCCTTTGAAGGCAGGTTTCAGAGCTGACAGTTTATTCTTTTTACTTGGAAAAGGCTTTTTTTCCTCATGAAAGAAACAGTAAGAAATCAAGAAAAGTAGGCAATAAAAATTCACATGATACCTTGAGCCTGCCACAGAATCTCTCCTACACTCATGTACATCATTATGTATGAGCTCAACTTGTGCACTCACCTGATATGAACTCTCCTTTATGAATCATAGATGTTTTGTTTCCCAAGTGTACAACCTTCACATTTGTTATCAGTTTCCTGTTGAATATTGCCTTTAATCCCCATAACAAGCTCTTTCTTGATAAGTAGTTGATGGTAAAGGTGAATTTATCTCAGGTGCCACAACTCCATATAATCATTAAGACCGCATCGAAATTTCAAAACAGTGTTACTATTACCTATAAAGTTATGGTTATAACTCTTCCACTTCTTCAAACTTCCAATTACAGATATTTTTGGTACCATAATTATTATATTTAAGCTGTTTGTTGCCAAAAATGAGGCAGATGGCAGGTTTCAGATGGTAGAATAGAGTACCAGTGATGAGATGCAGAGAAGATGTTACTTAGAGGGAACGTAGAGTAAGTTGCATCTATGGGTACAGATTGAGGTGGTGATGTGAAGAGAGCAGGAAAGGAGAGCATCATCACAACAGAGATGATGATCAAAGCTCCAGGAAGAAGACCAGTTGGAAGACCAAAGAAGAGCTGGGAGGGGTGTATTGATGAGGATATGGAAGACCTAGGAATAGAGTAGGACAAGGAGAAGAACAGAAATGAGTGTCTAAGAGACATTGCCTGTCCAAACACGTAGAGGAAAAAGGACATAAAATGAAGAAGAAGAGGAAGGAGACCATGCCTGTAACTTGACAGCCCCTTGTCCATAAGCAAGAAGTGTACATTTTATTGCTGCCTAAGTAGATTTCTTGTGGCCTCTAAAATGCCTCATAGCTTTCAAGACAATGGTGATTAAAAAATCACAAACCAGAATCTGCACACAATTCCATTGTTACATCATCTATATTTGGACTACACATTGCCAATCTTAGGACCAACATCTTTGCTTTGTTTCTCTTCTGCTACCCTTTTTGTTTAAAACAGTCACTTTTGTCATGGCCCTTGCAATTGTAGTCGTAGCAGATAACATCAGTCTTTTTGCCTTAATTGGGTCACACATCATTTTTTGGCTTGCTTTTTTGTAAATATTTTACAAATACCTACATTAGTACTGTTACTATTGGATTCTTGCTTAAAAGGTCCATTCATCACTTATTACTTATTACTTTGGCCAAGCTTTCAGTTGCTTTGCTTCTGCATGTCTTCTCCAACTTTCTCTGTCCATCATAGTCATTCTAAGTTCTTCTACACTCATCAGGCTAGTGTCATTCATTAGTATGTCAATATAGCTTACTGCTGCCCTTCCTGGTTTCATGCAACTGATTGCTGGCTGGCATAGTACAAGTTTCTAAGCCATTTTCATAGTGCTGCCACACACAATAACCAATTATTTTCATTCTCCTAATCTGCACCTTAGAAGATGCTGGTGGGAGGTTCCCACACAATCTTTCATTTGTCCTTTTATCCTTCCATGATTCATTAAGATCCATTTACAACATCATTGTAGAACATCTGTTTAGCCTCTTTTCCATTACCTTGTTGATTGTCCAAGTTACTCTTCCGTATAACAAAAATAATCCCCTACTGTAGCAACATACAGATTGGTGTTTGGCTTTTCAAATTGGTGTTCCATATCCTTTTCTTCCTATGTCATGTTGACCATCCTAGTGTCTTTCGTACTTCAAAGTTTGTTTCTTAGCTTTTTAACCAAAATCTAAGGCACTTCAAATTATCTACTAATTTCAACACACATTTCATTCATCGGCAAACTCTTCTCGTTTTCAATCTTATCTTCCCCGTGCACCTTTAAACTTCGTATGGTTCCCGTAAAAGACAGACTAAGAGGTAAATACAAGCTTTGCAATAACATTGTCCATAATTTTGAAGCCTCTTGAGCGATACTTACTTGCCATCCCCAACATTTGAGCAAAGATGTTTCCTTTTCTCACCACTCTTCTGGAGTTCAACTCAGGGAAAGCTCCCCAATCAACAGAATATGTTTACTGAGTGACTTACTAATAGATTATCATTCCAAACAGTCTCAAAGCGATTCCTTATCTCCAGGATCCTTTACTACATAGTGTAATTCCTAGTTCATGTATAAACATATAGTAGGCCATGCCTTTTGGCTTCTAACATGAAATATCTTCTTTCATTCGTCTTTTGCATCATCTCTGGCAGCCACTTCTGTGTTACCAACAAATCCAAACAGTGCATCTTCTTTTGAATACATCTCCATCTCAAACTTCCATGTGTTGTTAATAATGCCATTCAACTTCTCAAATCTAAGACCTGATCCTTGGCTGACTCCACAACTCAAATTTACTGATCAAAATATGCTGGGACTCATAACCTGTTAAACATATAAGCATCAATAGATTCCCAACTGAGAAGCAGTGCAAAAAAGGAAAATTTTAGTTTTCAGAAAACTGTAAAAACAAACTCAATGAACTGAACAAAGTAAAAAGCCTACAAGGTGAGGTCCATGCAGTCATTGACTAACAATGTATCATCATTGAAGACATAATGGCATCATAGTCTGAAATGTAGAATAAGTCACTTTTGAGAGATACATATGTATTCCCACGTGCGGTGCGTAGACCCAACTTGCAACACAAGTGTTTGCCAGTTCTGACGATCGGCAGCGAGCTGCTCCGCTTGGGATAGAGGCACTCCACAGGATTGCAGATCCTTGGTGATGACATCCAGCCATCGAGTGCAAGGTGCGCCTTGTGGGCATCTCCATCCTGCTGCAAACGGACTAAAATCCAGGACCACGTGGGTTGGATGACTTGGAGGCAGGCATATGTATTCCCAATAAACATGATTTTTATTGGCACTGGTGGGGATGGAAACCAGAACCTCCTACACAAAAAGCACAAGCTTAACCACTGCACTAAACTGTGCAGTACTTAAGTCAACAATTGGGGAGGTCAAACCAAAATTCTCACCACCACAAGCAGTCTTGTCTTTTTAATGTTCTACTCAATGGCTAAAAGCACTTCATTAACTATGGCAACATACAGATTTTGTACCATGGTACTAGGGGTGCACATGTTGAGGATGAGTGGCCCAATGTGTGACCCATTTTGCTTAACTAGATTGACCAAAGTATAGTTCTGTGCAAACCATTGTTTTACCTGCAAAGATTTTATGGGTTTTTTTCAGGCCAAAAATTGTGAACTTGTGCTTACATTGAGTTTTCAATATATGAAGTTGCAAAATCAAGATGATAAAAGTGTTTGGCAGTCACTGCATTCATATATTTAGTGCAAGAAATGGCATTCCAACCCAAAGATCCACCTCACAGCACAATTATCACTTTAAGCATTATCAAACTTTATACTTAGTGGTGAACCACTTTAAACTGAATGGTACTTGTAAGCACACCAAAGTAATGTTACATCAGATTGCCATTCATGCCATTAAACAGATTGTAGCTTCCCTTTATACTATGTTCCATGGAGTATTGAATAATTTTTGTTGAAGCATTTACTGCATGACCACCTTATCAGATCTGAAACTCATATGTCACATCCTTAAGACTTTCTTATGCTTTATATTGTCAGATTATCACATTAAATCTTTAGATCATCACACTATCAAACCTAGTAGTCACTTGTGTCTGATGTGTCCCAGTGACTTAAAGTGGATATGTATAGATGGTAGATGTTGATCATGCTGTGAGTTTCAAGAGATACTTTTCCATCTTCAGGCTAATGGGCTCTGGAACTTTTTGCTGAATTTATGTTTTAAGATTGTGGACCTTTGAGGAAGTATGGATAGAACCTGTTGTAGAGGCAGTGCCATGCTTATTCTGTGTTTATTGTGTTTTCTTTGATATTACTGGGAACCATATGTGTGAGAGATATGTTGTTGATATGGTTGCAGTGGTGTAGGGAATGAAAGGTTTCTTTGATATTTCTAATTGTTGTGTTGATCTCTCTCTCTCCAATAGCACCCTATTTCCTCAGTCAAAAGTGTGATTGTTTTTCCAAGAATGATCCTTGCTCTTGTGGCTGTTTATTTCTCCCTTTTGAACTGCTTTCTTGTGTCCTTTTGGTCTGTGACCTAAAGCAGGTTTGGATTCACCTATGTAGGTTGCTGGACAGTCTGCATATGTATGTATCATTATGTGGGAAAACATAGCACACAATTCGATAGCAGTGAGCAAGGCTTTCTTTGTGCATGTGAAGGTTTTATCTATAAGACCTGGAAGTTAGTAGTACACAATGTTTGCAAAATGTATAAAGATTTTGTTAACCCTCAAATTCAATATATTAGAAATCAGTAACTTTACCTTTATAATGTATTTGGCCACATGTTGCTGCTGTCACTTAAATACTAGCCAAACATTATTCCTTGTACATAAACTACGTACTGCTTTATCTAACAGTCTATTTGTTGGGAAAACTGAAGATATAGTTAGAGTTGAACAGGATTGTCTAAGTAGTATGATAAGGGACCGGAAATGTCTATTACCGAGAAGTATTCAATTATAACTGTTGGTAAAAGTAACCTATTGAATAAGCAGTCTGAGCTGGTATCAAAGTGCCAGGGCAGGAATAACTTTGTTGCATATCAGTACAGGGACAATTATCACGGTAGGTCATAAATAGAGGTGTAATTGAAGGACTTTCTTCATCCATCTGAAGGACAGCAGATAGGACATGGAACGTAAGGTAACTGGGGTATTTCACTTTTCCTTTTTTACCACTGTTTAGTAGTCTATTTATATATTAACAACAAAAAACAACAACTGGTTTAAAGCTGACTAGTTTTGAGAAACTTATTCCCTAATTTAGGCCACTCTCTCTATATATATATTATTGGTTATACAAATTACATGCTCTACTATTTCATATTTTCCTTACAGTAAACATACATGAGACAATCTTTTGTTGACTTACTACTTATCCACCGCTAACATTCAGTCCATCCTCTTCTCTTTCATCACATTGTCAAGGGAATTTACGCAGCTGCACCCATTTACCTTTGGTATTTCAATTCGCTGTTGTGGAAGTATCAAAGGGTGAGTTCACTTGCCATTTCTTAACCATGATAGGCCCCATTTATTATCAACTTTTGATACTCTATTTATTTGCTATACTAATTTCAATTTTGTTACTTCCCATTCCAGCATGCTACTGATACCGTTTTGACAACTCTTGATCCTGGTATGGAGGAGTACCTCAGTAAGACAGGTTTTTGTCACCCTTTTCTTACTTTTATTGTAACTCTTTATGTTACCACTGTTTGCTTATTTTAAAAATTATTCTTACATTCATCAGTAGTGATAAATAGCCAGATTTGCTTGAGCAATAATAACTATTTGTCAGTGTAGCAACTGAACTAAACAGAAAGTGACAAAAAGTACATGGATTTCTTTCCCTGTTATCTTTCTTTTTGTCATACTTTAGGTGATATTTAACCACTTCAATTTGTCGGTAGTAGGTATTACATTTTATATAGATACCTATCTGGCCAATTTCCAAATTTAGCGTTCTCAGTCTGCTTTTAATTCTTGAAACCACTTTAACTTCTTTATTACAGTTCAGTGCCACGTAGTTGTTTTTGTCAGCATCTCATTGAGTTATTTTAATGTCGTATGCAATATGACAGTCGTAGCACAGTATCTGACTCTCGTTACCTTGAGACTTTCTCCCTTTGAACTATAGTCGGTATTTGATGCCCATTTTTCATGTAATGGCCAATGTGTGGACGGCGTTGACTTCCACTAACACCCCCTCCCCCCATATACACCCACACACACACACACACACTTAAACCGCGACTTTTGTCATTTTTCTCTTCAATTTTCTGTTTCAATAGCATCAAACAGATCATTCTTGTGTTTGCTCATCTTTGAACGTCACCAGCCCTCGGAATTCGCTACGGCATTCGGCAGTGCCGTCGTAACTGCCGTGGACAAAAACAATAGCAAAGACAACAATTTGGCGAAGAAATTCTCACAAGGTTCAGAAAAAATCGTTCCTACTCAATTTCGGTGTGACAGTCTGCCCATAAGTCGCAGTAGAAAACTTCTAAATTCATCAGGAATTCGATTTTTCAGTGCCAGGAACAATCTCTTGAATAAAAAAAATAACTGCCGTCGTGCGCCATTGCTTCCGGATCCTGCAACGGCAATTTATCGCCGCCAAAGTTTCCGGTGGATTCCGAGGACTGACGTCACTGAAATGGAATCTTTCTGGTTCCATGAAGTATTCACCATGTACATTTAATTCTGGTTTCCTTCGTAGATCCAGTTACTAATATAGCGTTAGGATCAAACCAAGAGCCCATCGTTCAAGGTATTCGCCAGGGATTCCGTAACATACTTGGACATGTTGTGGTGAAGGGAGAAAGCGTTCGTCACAATCAGGCACCTTTACCGGTTGGGTTTTCTTCTGGCATTGCAGCTGTGTGTGATAAACTGAATGTACTAGCAAATACTAAATTCTCATTCCAAGGCAGTTATGTTACTGTTGCAACGGAAGTGTTCCTGACAGAGCTCGAGCAGCAAAGGTAAGACACATTATTTTAGGCTTATTAAAAGATGACTGTCGCTTCCTGTCAATACAAACAGTTCAATATGTCCATTACAATCGAATTCATCTATAAACGTTAAAAATGGACTGTGTTGCACTACCATCAGCACGTTTCACTGTTAACACAATTGCACAGTTAGAAGAAGCCTCCAACCAATTTTGATTACAGAAGAGAAGATCAATGTACATAACATACGATCGATGATAAGCAAGCCTCTGGAATTGGGGGATACCGCGTACATTAAAGCACGCAATCTATTACTTCGTAGAAAATTCAAAAAGGAATTAATGTTGTCTCTGCAAGCATTTTGGTTTCATTTGCCGTCACAATTTTGCTGCACTTGCCAATCACTATCCCAAACGCAACGTTTGTCCTAAACCGAAGTGCTATCATTGTTGTTACATTTGCTTGTCTTACTTTCTATCTTTACCGCAAACTGTTGCTTGTCTTCGCCTTTCACTTCGATCTTTGCCTAGGTAATAAGTAGCTGTTTTAATCCTACTACGCCTGAATTAGCAGCTTAAACATATAGACACCTACAGAGATAGTTGCCAATCTTGTATTTCATGTACATGTGCATGCCGGGTAACTAGGGCTTCCTACCAGCGACAAAATAAGAATGTTGTGGGTTCCCATTGATTATTAGCACTTGTGTAACAAAAGGGTAAATATTTTGAACTGTTGTCTGCAGCTTAATACTGTTCCTCCTTCAGTTTCGAAATTGGTTCCAGTGGTGACAGACTGTCGACAGCTAAGCCTGAGCCCTCCACTGTTAAATCAGCTGAACGACCTGCGCTGTGAATATTTGCGAAAGTCGGTGAGGATCCCACAATCACTTTCGCCCTTCATCCATGTTTCAAGCATATTCAACTTGGAAAAACGTCGAATGTTTAAGCCATGCAAACCCCACCCATTTCCGTTCGATGTTTATGTACATTTTGCGCTTCTTCCAATTTATCTGTTATGTATTGAGGGAGCGCCTTTATTAAGGTTAAGAGGATATATCAAATTTTACCAGCCTCATTACTGCAACTGCGGTCAGCTGCTTGTTAAGGTGAACACTTTGTTATGACGATCTTTGTTATGTTATGGTATTGGTTAAATCTTTAAGTGACAACGCAGATTGAGAATGTACAAGCCTAGTGACATCACATTACGGATAGTAAAATTTTTGATTTAAGTTTCGTACTGTGCAAAATATAAACGCGTTTCGCATAACATTAACGACAATGATACAGCTCTGCCAATTGCAAGATCATTATGTTCCCCAAATATGAAACTGAGGTTTCTCTGTGGAAATGTCTGATGATGCCCCCCCCCCCCTTCAATAAAAAATAACAAGTCACAGAGTGCACTTGAGGAACCACTGTAATACATTGTGACCAACATAGGTGAGAATGCGAAATTTGTTTTTCTTTGTAGGTCTGCAATTGCGATGCTTTGAAGCGGCAACTCCTTTTCTTGTTTTTATTGAGAACAGAATTGTGTCGATCATTGCCTTTATTACTAGAATTGCTCAAATATTCAGCAATGACATATCTTGCACTTTCCATTTCGCGTAAGACTGCGTGGGTTACGGTAACCTTGGCCACTGGATGGTTTTTAAATAACAAGATCACTTGCCACTCCTGCACTTATCATTTGCCGTCCCTCCATCTTCAACCCTTATATCAAGACATATATTAGCAAATTAATATTAAACTATGTTTTAACCAGCAATTGTATTTTCTGTTTATTATACTTGTCACTAGATGGAATGCCATGTTTTGCCTTGGATTACGAGACTCTCAATATGGCCTTGACATAAGAACATTTTCTCAACCGATTCCTCTACCATTTGACTGCGTCAGTGTTGCATACAGCAAAAGCAGTCCACAAAACTTACAGTCAGGTTACGGTATTCCGATTGAGGAAGCTGTTCGGCTTGTTAGACCGTCAGAAAGCAAAGATTGGTGTAGTGTAATGACAGGTAAGAACCATACAACTATGTGGTTGTAGTGAGGTTTCTAGGGCACCGATTTCCGTGATTTTTAACATGGAACATTTAAAAGCCGATCATTTGGATTGTGTGGACACTGTTTTTTTCCATTTGGAACACTCATAAGAAATTTGAGATTTGAATTAGCATACATTGTAACATACGTTAAAAGCCTTAGAAACGCGAAATGTTGATAAGTGCAAAGTGAAGGAAAATGAAATATTTCTTCGTGGGGATGATATGGCCGTAGGGGTACTTCTTTTCTTGTTATTGCTTCTGTGGGATAAGCAGGACATTTGTGTGCACAGTGATGGAGATGCAATTCCCCTTATTCGCTAAGTTTAGTTTCGTTGATTTTTTGAGAGATATTGAAACTGAAATGCTGTATTTTTGGCGCATATTGTCATCCGTTAGAAGTATCTTAGTCAACAGAATTAATTTTCAAAGAAACTTACCATCGTCTCAAAGAACGGAGTCGTATAGGTGGGTGCACTTTCCAACTGTTGTTTATAAAACCGGGTTTGGTCCTTCAATTTGGACAACATTCTTACAATCTCTACTCTAAGTGGTATCAAACCATGAAGGGTTTTCAATACAAAATGATTTCGCTGGTTCATGTACTTTTTATGTTACAAGCAATGAGCAAGCTTTGTGCTATATGTGTGATCAAGTCACTGGCCTTTACTGTATACATTTCATTCGATATGCGTATATTTAGTAATAATTGAATAATACTCACTATTTCAGTACTTTGTTGTAATTGATCTAGCAGTTTGTGGTCAAGTATGCATTTTAGTTATGTGCAATTGGCAACAAGGAACATGCCCTGAACTCACGAAATATTCTTTCGATACAGATTATTCCGGTTTTTGTAAGTCACCCTCTATTCGTCAACCATCCATACTGAACGATCGTGTTCCATTTTAAAGCTATCTGAGCGGGTCTCTCGCAACCCCTTAAGTACAGTATATGATGCAAAAAAATTTTAGGTGTGAGATTGTATATACCTGAAAAATGTTACTTTTTAATAAAATTTCGCCCTGCTCAAGGCACAAGCCCCTACTAGGAACGGGGTTACATTTTACTTTTTGGATTCTATTCATGCTTGTTATTCATGCTATTCATGCTTGCAGTCCCGTCTCTGTCCTATCTCTCGAAACATAGTTTCCCACTTCATGACAGCAGATGACAGAGCACAGAATCTCCGGGATCGTGGCAGGCAAGCTCAGAGTCGGTTCGGACTTACGACCCTCAGTTTGTGAGTCAGACACTCTATCTCTATGCCACTACTGTGTTATTTTTACTATCTTGAACTGTGCATCTCCTTATGTATTAATGTGATAGTTTATGTGCTTTCCTATGTAGGCTTTAGTCTGTGTTCATTGTTGACTATGGCATCCCAATGCTTGGCTGCAGACTACAGACGTCACTTGGAATCAATGACTCGTTCCAATCCTCAAGCTGTCGTTCAATGGTAGAAGACGATTGCACCTACATTTGCAGTGCAAAGATCATGGAAATTAAATCGCGACTAGGTTTGGATGCACTATTTTCGACAAGAGGCCAAGAGGCCAGAAATGCTTACTAGTCCCGTATTCTCAGAGATTGTTAGAATTTTATCGTTCTTGACATTTTATTGAAATGTGTGGACATGCTGCTCAGCCATGTACTAATGTGACGAAGCTAACGTATTTCTCGCCTGAAAGGTGAGCTAGAGTTTATAATGTAACTGTGTCAGTACTAAAAGTGCTGTTACGTATGAACTGTAGTGTATTGAGATAGGGTTGTTGCTGTTGCAGTGAACTTAAAGTTATAAACATCTGACATCTCTGATTGAAATTCGAGACAGTTATGGGCTTTTGTAATATTCAATATCGTGTACTTGTGACTCCGAAATCAAGGTTTGTCTGCAATTGCTTTCTCACGGGCAACACCACTAATCATCGCATTGCCTGTTGAGAACTCAGTGCATTTGATCTCACTGATACCAGTCACTAACGGAAACTCTCCCCGCTGATCGCAATTGTTATCACATTTGAAATGAAGAAGTCTCTGTTTACGACAGTCACTCTCAAGATTAGCCATTAGTGAAGTATAGACGTACGATTCAATCCATTGGGCCGTGCTCGTACAACTTCTCTTTTAATCGGACCCCCATATATCGGTAACATCACGCTGGCTTATGGCGAATTTAGGGACTGGGAGTCAGTCAGACTAACATGAAAATCATGTAAACCATTAAAAGATGATCGGGTAAGTAACTCATGGGGCTGAAACGCTACAAAGTCAAGTTATTAGATGATATATGGTCAGTACACGACCCTTCTTTTTTCATCATACAACAATGAACAGATTTCAGCGAAATCAAAGCAGTCAGGGTCAATCATTGTGCTCAACAGAAAGTAACGAGCACACCTGTTTTCAAACTCAATGGGAATTTTGAAATATAGGTATAGAGTAGAATAGGAATAAACGGGAAATGCAAGAGTTAAATAAGTACAGTTTATGGGTTGGAAAGTGAAAGAGCGATGATCAGACAGGCCCATGTTTTCCGAATTCGAGAGTATCGAGGATGCATGTGAGGCTTCATTGTAACACAGTCAAAATCTGACTCGACATGACCGGTTAAGTATTTTTTTACTTGATAATATGGCATGTAGAAGTAAAGCAAGAATTATTACAAGCATAAATCCTAGCATATATAAGGGAAATGCCCTTTATGCATTTCGATATTCCTAATAGTTGTCTAATTTTTGTGTTGCAATTTCTCTTCAAGTAAGCCTAATAATAGACATGGAACCTATTTTCCGATACTAAGGGCAAGAAAATGTTAATCAGATTGGCAGCGTCAAGACTAAAGTTGTAGGGCTTTTTGCACCGATTTGATTAATCGATTACAAGTCGTTAAAAGAATCGATTAACATACGTCGTGCTGAATACTTGTAAAGCAGCAAATTAATACTTGGGAATTGCTTGCTTGGTTAATCGACTCCTTGTGACATGTTACCTTGAGTAAAAAAGGGATTCGTGGTTTAGCTGACCCGGCTTTAAGTGAATTCGATTATATTCTAAATGATTCGAAGAATCATGGAAATGGCTGGTTAACATGACGAATTATTTGACCATGCTAGTACTACTATGGAGAGTGGTAGAGAAAGCATGTTAATCAATTTTAGACGAGAGATCATTGTAGCAGCTTAACGACTCATCATTGTGTGATACAATTGACAGGGAAGAAATGAAAAAGCATGCACGGGTAAAAGGGAGGGAAAGACGATTATATATAATGTAAAGTACATATGATGGGAAGAGATACCTCCATCTGCCGAGGAAGAGGAAGGAAGGAAGGATTAACTTTATCATTTTGACATCGCTTAAACAGTTAGTATATGTTTAATCCATTCTCATGTCATTGTTAACTTGCTCATTTCATGGTTTTGCTTCACGTTGGCGTGATTTTCATCTCCTTTGTATAAGAGGGAATAGAGAAAAAATGCAGCAAGAGAGCGAGATTAAGAAGGGTTGACGGCATGTCGGTCCAGATTCAAAATTTTCATGTACATAGTTTTGAATCTCCCGCCCCTAAACTACATGTGTATCATAACTTCAAATAAGCGCTAGCTTCTAACAGGTGCAACTTCCTTCATAGAAAATGCTGTCAAATTTTTCGAAGTTGTTTCGAAATTATTTTTAAGATGTTGAAAAGTTTCGGATTTCAGAAAGTTTAAATACCATAAATCGAGGTACAAAAGAGTGTTAATTATTTGACATCATCAATAAATAACACAACTTTGCAGGGATATATTGAAGACGAATGAAACGTACTGTATGCGAGGAAATGAGAAACCAAGAGTTTTACACTTCTCATGCAGTCGAGCACTGGCTTTCCTTCAGCAGCGAACAAATCTTTCGCCTTTTTCGAAAGATTTCCGTAGAGGAGAGCATGCTACAGTGTCTATAGACCAAATTTTTGCTATCCTGCCCTCAAACGAGGCTGATTCCTCCCTGCTAATCAGGAGGTACAATGAGAGATCGCAGTCGAGCACAAAGTAATTGAGACTAGGGCGTTCTTGAAGCAATTGTCGGGGGAAAATTATCCTAGATGGCAATAATCCAAAGAGAAATTATTCTAGATGGCAATTATCCAGGGGGAAATTATCCTAGGTGGCAATTATTCAGGGGGCAAATTGCACGGGTGGCAATTTTCCGGGTGACAGTTATAAGGGGAGGGGGCAATTCGTGGGTGACCCTGTCTGGTTTCAGTGTTACTAGTTACGCTTTTCTGTAAGTATGATTTTGACGTCGGAAGAGAAGTGTTACGTTTCGTATGCAAGATTAGCACTTGAATTCATCAGCAGCACATTTTGTGATACCCAATTAAACTATATCCGTTCCTTCCTAATACCAAGGAGTAGTTTTCTTTGGGTTCCTGCCGTGGTAAACACT
>JAAAKL020005763.1:0-18861 GCA_010016065.2 Carybdea cf. marsupialis auct. non (Linnaeus, 1758)
AGATTGAGTATATATATATATAAATATATATATATATGTCTGTGTATGCCTGCAAATGGAGTATCAAGCCTGCGTTAGGTTAATTCTAAGCTAAGCTTGGGAAGGTGCAATTGCTGTTGCCTAGTGCTATGCTAACTGTTGACGCAAAAGATTAAAGAGTTACTAAAGTATGACAGCGATTTTTCTTTGATAAGCAATCTGGAGGGCAAAGCACCAATATCAGAGGTGAAGCTGGCCCTCATGTGCTCTCTAGGGACGTACATGTCCCCCGCACCCTATTAATTTTATAGTCAAAGTCTTCTAAGCTCTTTTCTTAATGATGACACACGCATTTTCCAAGCACTTCCCTTTGGAGTGCTACTTATCTATTTCGAAATCTAGAGCAAAGAACGTGAACTGTTTTTTGCGTAGCCTTCTCATTGTTAACTATAAAGTCACATTTGTTATCATGCCGAACCAAGAATCGCGGTTCAGTCAACGGATCTTAGGTGCGATGGACCCAAACTTTTTACCACAAGAAAAAAAATCACAGTACCCAAGCTGTGCACGGAAATCTACAAAAACATTATTTTCCCGCCATTCTCCGTCTGCTCCTTCTCGGACAGAGCTTATGGTAAACAATGAAATACCTAATTTGGAAATTAAACGTGCTACATTTTAATAAGAATGATGATTTCGTGGGTGTTCCGACGCCACACGTTTCTGTCTTCCTTCTACACTTGAACATTATGTCAAATGAGCATTACCTAGCAGCTGGTTTAACAGTGTTAACGCACGAGGTAATTAAACTTGCCATGTAATGTAAACTAAGTGGAAATATAAAACATCCACCCAACGTTATTGTGTGAATCCGACCGGTCAGAATTTAAGTATGAACAAACTGGATTAAAGCCAGTAATTGATTTCGCACGCTCATGCGTGGGTGCCTCATTGAAATGACTATTTTTAGTTTCTCGGAGTTCATGCATGTACTTGACGGCGACTCCATTTCTGTTTGTTGTCTGCAGTTACTGTTTTGTTTTATGTACCATTTGCCATTTTTTTTGCAAGAGTCTGGACTAAAACTTTCTATGCTTGTTTCCAAAGATGAACAACAACAATTCAGAGGGACGAAAGACTCCATCAGAAAGGATTAGTAGAATTTTCTTATTCTGATGTTCTTAAGAAAATTCCTTACAAAGCATCTCAAGCCTTAAACATACATTTTTGCCTAACGTACTACGCCTTTCCTATTTTTAACTCGTCACTAGTACTATAGAAGTATATTTATCTCGACAGAAAAATCTTCCCACCTCAAGGTGAAACGTTACTTTCGGTCAGATTTTTCAGATTTCCACTTCAGGACAATCGCCTTCCATTACTCTTATCATCAGTCATCAACATGTTAGGCATTTTAAAACTTGAAGACGTTGTTAACCTAACAAAATGTCGTGTGTTGGTAGATATTTGCCATGTCTTGAGTCATAGCCTTTTTCGGAGCTACGTTTTGATAGATATTTCTCCTATCTTCAGGTTCTTGGAATTTGGACTGTTTTTGCTGATTTATGTTGTTCGATTGCGAACTCCCGAGAAAGTAGGGATCGAACTTGTTGGATAAGTGGCGCCATGCTGATTTTGTGTTTCTTGTGCTTTCCTCGATAGCCATATGTGTGGTAGGCCGTAGGATATGTTATTGATATGGCTCCGTAGCTCCGTAGCTTCGAAAAAGACTATGATTCAAGACATGACAAATATCTACCATCAATGGCAACAACTGAGTCGACAAGCGTTAGAATATTTAGAACATCGTGAGATAAATCAGTAAATTATTTCATTTCTAATATGGTGATTAACACAATAAAAAATAATACTTCAAAAAGGAAGCTACTTTTCAGACCTCTTGACTTTTTTGTCTAAAATATAGTTTCCTTTTCGATGTATTATTCTTTTCAACTCTTTCATCAAACGTAATAATTTGGTGGAGGTGGAATGGTCTCCTGTAAGTTCTCCTTTCTGGATGTTTAGCATTTTGGTTGATCTCTTTAACTAGTAAAATGATCAAGCTACTCTATCGACACTGGTGATAATATATTGGGGGTTAAACACGGGGTATCCATTTGGTGTGTCGGAGGCGAGGCAAGGCCGTCTTTGGGCCGTTCGTATTTGACCAAAATTACAGTTGTGGAGACCCTACCTTGTATCCTCAAGAGACGTTTAGCCAGCTATATCAAATGAAAATATCCTTTTGTCTGCTTGCTGAGTATGTGGTCTCAAACTTTAGCACAGTCAGCTGCCCCTCTTACTCAGAAATAGTAGTAGTTAGAGAGGTCAGGTGCCTGTTAGTTCAAGAGGCGTACCTCTAAACACATTTGTTGTGTTCTTACTTTTAAATATGGAACATGTTGGGGCTTCAGAAGCTTGAGGCGCTAGGGAGACCAGACAGCACTTTGTTTAAATTCATGTACTAACTGAATACATAAAATAAAGGACTAGAGACAGATTAGGGTACTAATTTAAGGTACAAAATTGTGACATGTTTCAATAGGAAAAAATATCTCCATAGACTTTCGAATATGCTTGTTATTTAGTGATTGCAGCTATTTAAATTTAAATCTAGCACCTATGAACACACTCTGCAGTGGAAAAAATTGTAGCTATAGCATGGACATCGATCATTGGGCAGCTAGGGAAACAGGGCCAAGGTTACGTTCTGAACGCATTATCCCCCTCTTAATGTTGTGCTTCCCCCGTCAAATGCACGTAGGTTGTTGTGGTTTGAACTTTTTCCTTTATCTTCAAGGTGTTCATTGAAAATAAAATGCCTGTTATTATACATGTATCCAATCTACTAATCTGCGGCAACTGCAACCCGTTGTACTCTACCTATATGATCCAAGCTCGCGCATACTAAAGTTTCAGTAGTAGCATCGGCATTCCCAATTCACAATGGAACTAATTATATGATGACCATAAAACCAGCGGTTTGGCCAATCGAGTTTACTTCGGTAAGTTACTTCGAAATATAATAAGTGAGAATTGTTGCGCAATCTCAAACCGAAGGAAATCCATGACGTCACATATACCAAGTAAGGAAGCTCATGGACTAACAATGTATAAGTCAGAACAGTCATTTCCTAACATATTATAGATTGGGAAAGTCAACGATAATAAAATTCGAGGAAATAATAAGCGAACAAAGTTTATATAAAAAGGAGTTGAAATCCGGCAAATTTGAAGGTTTGGGAGGAAGGAAAGCAGAGAGGTAGCTATTCTCGTGTCGAGGTGAGAAAAAACTGTGCAACAAAGTTGTCCAATCGCTACTGAGACTTCAGCGATGAATCTTAATTTTACCAGTAAAGTTTTATCAATGCCCGTTTAACTACAAAGTAAACATTTTAAAATAAAGACAACGTACACGAATAATATGCTACAATAAATTCGCTTAAAAAGCAAGAACACATTAAATTAAATACGAGAAAATTATTCCTATTAAAGCGGTTGGTATCTCTGTGTCCTTGCCCTGACGGTCTATCGTAATTCTTGTCCAAAACGTTTATTTCAATTCCTTTTTGAGATAGATGCAAACAGAAGATTGTGGGTTATATTTTGCACGTGTACAATTGTTAATAGTTTTTATGTAAAGCAGGTATTTAACTTTCGAATACCAATTTTTCGTAACTCTCTTATTGACCAGAAATATATCAGAGGGTTGAAAACTGACTGCAAGTACGCTATGTTACCTACCCAAAGATGAGCAATATTCCAAGTGGTTAATGTCATTTTATGTTTTAGCGCAGAGACAACTCCTAACGGAACAAAAAAAGAGAACTGAGCGAAAACAAGCAGGGCCATTCGTTTTGACATCGAGGCAACCTTTTGCCAATCAGTAAGTGAAAATCCACTTTCTCCCGATCTGAAAGTAGAAGGAGTGCTTCTCGTGTTGCTGTTTGTTATTTTCAAGGTTGGATGAGTCCTAGAATTTTGGTCGATAAGTTCAAAATTATTATCTTGTCCATTGATAGTAAGCATCGTGAGAGATGCACGGCTAAATCTTTTAGGCTCTTTATTCCTTGCACTCTCTAGATCCCTTTCCCTGTGAATAGCAACAGATAAGGCGTTGTCAGGCTTGAGATTGGGAAGCTCAGCTAGATGTTCATGGCCATTTGGAGATGGTTTAAAATCTTCAAGATTGCAGCTCATATTGTCAAAAGTGCTTCCAAGTACAACCCCTGAGTCTCTATTATTGTGTCCCGGCTTGCTGGATCCTCCTGAATCTGAACTTGATGGTAAATTCTTAAGAAAATTATTTTCCGAGGGTTTGACCTTCTTAGATTGACGGAGAGCAGAGAAGGATACCATATATAGCTTGCCATAAACGTATATGCTCCATGCAAATAGAATAAACATTAGTATAGCACAAAATGTAGGGAACAAGAACTTGGTACTATTGAAAAATACCGAAAGTGACAATAAAATTCCTAGTATCCAGATGATAAAAAGTGATTTTGCCACATATAAATTAGCATGGGTTGACCATCTGATGTAACGATAAGGGTAGAATACTGATGCAAATCTATCAGTTGTAACCAAACACAGTACTGAAATGGATACAATGGTAGTGCAGTGTCCTAAAAATGTGCCAGATGCAAACGCCCAGCAAATTGGCGTATCAAGGAACAAAAGTATCTGATGTATCGATGAAAGTGGTAACGTTAAACTTGATGTGCAGAGATCAGCTAAAGCCAGTCCGCCTTGAATAAGGTTTGAAAGTGATCGCAACTGGCTACTCCTTCTCAAAGTTACTAGAATCCCTCCATTCAGTATCACGCCAAAAACAGATACCAGTATGTCCAGCAAAGCAACAACTATCAAATGCAACTTATGTTCTGTTGGTAAACGATCTTGACTTAGGCTCAAACACTCAAAATCAACAAACTTGCGCGTTGCATTAGCAGTCGCCATCATCGTATTATGTATATCACTCTGCTGTCATCCTTCAGTACCTACTAAAACTCTATATGCCCCAAGATAAAATCGAGAAATCTAATCTGCAGGAACTGTTCACAACGGTGACAAGCAAAAGTGAGCCGTTTTTCTTATCACTTCCTTAAAAAAAAATGAATACATAACCTGTCGGTTGTTACGTTTTGGAGGTGTGGCTTGAAAATGGGTAGCCAGATGCTGCAGTTACTATTGACGCATTCGAAACAATACGATGACATTTGTTTTTGCTGCTCTTGTATTGTAATGCTGGCGTTTGTTGTCAAAGATAAAATTGAATCCAAAAATCTAATTTTAACAGATCTTCTGATATATTCAAACGGATAAACTGATATGGCAGATGAAGCTAATTTCAACAAAGTATCTAGTTTGTAAAGTGCTTGCTCAATTGTTACATTTTTTAGTTTCGTCCTGTTGACCATGACTGTTCCTTATACATCAATATCGAATTTCTTTAAAAATTTAAGCAATGATTAGTAGCAGGAGGAAAAATTATCTATTAAAATGCAAAGCAGGTTAGGACCATGGCAATACCATGCCGTGATGTTTCCACCTGTCGAACGTCCATTAAGAGCACAAACAAATAACATTTAGTATGAAGCAGATTATTCGAAAGCTGACGGACTTATTAGCGGAGAGATATAAATGAACGAAACCGGGAAAAGAAAAAATATTGAGATTTAATCGCTTCTTACTGAAAATGTTTTTTCACTAAATGAACAAAAACTGCATATGTATTGGCCTTTAGTTTATAACCTCATGAAATATGTACCTGATTTGGGATTGAATACAGAAACGTCTTTAGGTGGACTATCAAGCAATGTCCCCCTGAAGGAATCATAAAAAATTAGATTGCTCAATTTCAAAGGTAAAAGTATAACTTATAGATGGCAAGATGTGATAACTGTCAGAAAATAGTATAAATGGGCATTCTAAGCAGCAACGTTTTTCGAATTTCAGAGGAGTGTAACTAATATAGGTACAATGTCGTACCTAAAGCCTTCAGATTTCGGCATATTCAACGAGCCTGATGAACTGCCCCACGGCATTAATAGTAGGTATGATGACAAGTCTTGGCTTACTACGAGTTCGGTAAACTTATCCATGATTGTGTATTTGTATGTGTGGGGGGATCTTCTAGTAATGATCTACATTGTATTTTTTGTAGCAGTGTGCTCCGTACTTTCCAGTGTTTAGGTAACCCGAGTTCAAACGCGAACATTATTTTTCAGTAACAGTAAATTTTTTAATATCTTTTTAAATATTTTTTTTGGTGGTATACTCGATTTCGAGCGAAGCCTATTGCCCAGCCAGAGTGAGCAATGTCCTTGGGAGAGAGTGCATTTACAGGGGTGGTATATATAAACATATATATTTATTTTCTACTAATAAAAATAGGTTTTATACGTCGATCTTGATAATCCTGGCTTAATAACATATTTGAACATATTTTTAGCAACTGATGTCTGGATAATTTCGAGTAACTTATCAAACTTCTCTATATCTTACTCTTTTAGAACCTCTTTTAAAAAGTATTAAAAGCTAGTTCTAATGCCGTTTTATTTTACCTTTAAAGCACTTTTGATTGAAATACCTAGGTGCGTCGCAATGGCACACTTGACTGAACGAACGGTTGATTGATAGTAAGTCAACAGTCAAAAGACACTTGCAATTTGATAAAGACAACCGAGGGTTAATTCTACCATTTGTGACAGTCAAATAGTTACTGCTTGATATTTAATTTTATATTTGACCTTAAATAGAGCTATAAAAGCTTCTAATTAAATTTATGAAACTTGGTAAAATTTTCCTCCCAATTCTTCTTAGAGAAAGGCCTTAAAGCGTTAAGCAGAGGAAACAGGAACCGTGTAGTGTTGGGGAAAGTTTGGTGTAATGTAAGTCTGAAAAAAGAGAATAGTTTTGTATTGTTTACTTCATGCTCTTGTCGATTCAAATCTATTCCTGGAAAAATGTGTAGGAACTGAAGCTTCTCTGCTCTTCTCACCGGTGGTGCTATTACGGACTGAGTAGTGGTTTGGACAGAGTAGTGGTGAATCTCATTGTCACGATCCTGTTTCAGAAGGAGGCAAAATTCGGAAGCAGACCGCGTTAAACAGAAACGAGGCTTTACAATTCCCGCGCATTAAAGTAAACACTGTACTGATCAACTATAAAAGTCCCCCAAATGACTTCCTACTGTAGTCCTTTACGAGGCAAAACTAAACTGTTCTTTGCTTCTCTTCTATTTAATTATAACAAAGCAGCCTCGTTCACCCACAACTTGGTCTGCCTGAAAATTTTTACCTCCTTCTGAAACACAATCTTGATGATGAGGTTTACCACAACTCAGTCCAAACCACTACTTGGTCGGTAACAGTGCCCTAGGAACGTACTATGTATGAACAGGCAATAAAGCCAATTGAACCTGTGATCACTTGTATGGTAATCACATGCTACGTTTGAATTCGAAATTTATCATATCTATTGCAACAACCAGGAGTCAAGAAATTAAACTGCATATCATGTCTAAATGTCCCTGGTAACTATACCTTAAAAAAGTAAAATACGAAGGGCTACCGTAAAGTCAGATTGAAAACCTTACACGTTGCGTTGCATCCATGACAGATTTGAGACTGCCTTAAAACATCGATGTCAAGACAACTTTCTGTCCGTACAGTAGGCACAGATGTAAAATTGCCGTGATGATAATATCTGAGAAGAATAAAACATATGTGAAATGACGTTTAGTCAACTTTTTAAAATTCATCTTTACTTCTAATCATCAAAAAATCACAATTTATTCTCTTTGAAGATTTCTACTATAACTTTACTAACAAGCCTGTCGTAATCATGCCTTATTTGGTCTTGTCATGTAAACGTATCAGTGTAGATTGTTTGATAATAGATAATGTGATTGACATTCTAAATCTTCCAAGATCCTTGATTTGTGTACCTCTTCGCGCACGACAACCCCCCGTCTTCGATATCTGCAGTAACTCACTCCCTCTACGAAAATAGAAGCCATGAACGTTGCCGTTCAAAGATCGCCAGTAGCTTGATGTGCCGAAGGGGAATTCCCTACTACAGAGGTGCTATCTTGATTTGGTAAATTTCTCCGAATTCCATCGCACGATATGACAATCTGTCCTTTCTTGGGTGTCTTGAATGATCGGTCCTTTTTCTTAGCATATTATCGCCTTTCCAGGAAATGGAAAAGTCTTCGGTATGATCTTAGATTCTTCAAAGCGAACTATCAATATGTTTCTCATTGTTAAAATATACCCTTTCTAATCCTTTACTACTTTTTCGTCTACCATTGCTCTTAAATTATTCATAAATATTGCTTGATTTACCTCCCTGTGATGCTGCTCCCTTAGATTAGCAGTAGAGGTGGGCAAAAGTACATCGGAACAGTAGAATGGGTGATTACACATCCCTCAACTGTAATGCTGCAAGGTAAACAGGCCATATCGGTTACTTGTGATCCTGCGTATAAGGGAAAAGTCACAGACCTATAGGCATACTGTTTAAGTTGCAAAACATTAAGCTATGATAAAGGTGATGATAAACAGAAGAATTCTGCCATAATACACAGATGTAAGATACGGATAACGACTCCACAGTGCAACAGATACTGACTAAAAAGATATTGCTGTAAAAAAGCAGGAGTGATGAGTAATGCCATTATTTGGATTCAAACTCGCTAACACTGTGCCGTTGGTGTTTCTATTGCTTGTCCAGAAATTTTCAAGATTACCGTCAGAGATTTTCTCCTCTAAATGTCGTTAGTTACGATGGAGTTTAACTGAACTCAATCAACTATAAGGAAAGTAGATTTACAAAGTTTGAAAAGTCTCCCCTTAAATCGGATTGAAGATGAATATCGAGGGTTACAGGTGAAGGATCGTTTGTTGTTGTTGTGAGTAGAGTAATAAAGGACGAGAGCTTTTATCATATTCTTAAATGGCCATGATAGAAAGCTTTATTGGCCTTTAGTGCTTATCGCAAATGGTCTACCGTACTAGGAACGCTTCATAATAATTTTAAACAGAGTTTGAAATGGATAACTCTAGAGGCCCCTTGCTTTAGTCATTTCCTGAAATAAACATACTTCTTCAAGAAAATTAGAAATAAACTTCGATAGCGTAAGACTATTTTTTATGTATTGATAAAATATATCTCTTGGTACTGATTGGGTCCTCCTTCAGCAGTCTTGATGCTGGCCAATTTTTGTTTTAATGCTATAAAGGTCGTAGAATAGAAATTGTCACTTTTACAAAGCTTAGTCGGACTGAAATCTTAAGGGGATCACTGATCATAATGTACAAACTTCAAGAAAATGATTTGTTTGTTTCGGTCTCATAAAGGGACGATGTGGGTGAAGATTAATAGCGACAGAACTTTCTCGGAACGAATTTCTACTCACAAAGTTACGCCGGGTCATAAGAAAACCCTACAACTAACCTCCCCAGGCTTTACGTTTTTATGGAAAAAATTCGTAAGGTTTATGAAGGTTGAAATGTTACACTCTGAACAGTAGAAATGGCGCACAAATAGTCGAACTATTGATGGTCTATAACATGTGATTAAATGTGCCATGTCACAGTTTGAAGTAGACCTTTAGACTTGGTAGCAACACCTTCTATAAAGTGATGTCTACGAAACATCATATTTGACCACTGTTAACAATTTTTTTTGCCATAGCGCCCGCACCCCGCTGTGGTACATTGTGGGAAATAAGGTTTTAGCGATTTGATGCCATCTGATAAATTTTGCGTAGCATTAGAAAATCTCTGGATACAGAGGAATATTTTAAAAAATTCATACCAATATATAATGTAAGAACTGATGACACTTCTCCACAAAAACGTTACAGTTGTCTTGAAAATAGGGCAGCCTAATCGTTTTAGGATCTCTTTATTCTGTTTCGAGGCATTGCCCAATGATCCCCTAATTACGCCAGTATCAGATTTTAATGGTGGTTACAATAGAGAATAGTGCCCGAATTTGCACGATTCTCTGTTATCTCCTTAAGGGAAATAGAATACTTAAGCCATTCTACGAGAGTCGCATAATCAAAATCCGAATAATCGAGGCTTTGGATAGTTGAATAACTACTGTACCAAGTTGATTTTTATTTTTTCTTGATTAAAAACTATAGCTGCAATTTCTTTTATCTATCTTGTAAAGAGATTTGTTCATTGCATCAAATTAATGGGCTTTTGAATAACATAGCAAAAAGGAGCATTGCTACTTTTACTGGTGCGCAATTAAAGCTATCAGAGGTACAGCCTGCAGGGTCAAGAACGGAGTGTCTTGTTCTGAGTGTAATTTTTTGTAGTTACCGTAAAAAATGACACTACACTGATCTCAACAATTTTCGACAAACTACAGTTCTCTAGAATCACAACAGCAACAAGTAAAAAAGTTGAGGAATGAAGATTAATTACACAAGTGTAAAACTAGGTTACCAAGCACCGATCATATACTCGTTGATGAAACACCAATTGAAAAAATGGACGAATTCGTTTTCCTAGGCATCGTTGTCGCTGGTTTCTCACCTGACATAAAGGAAAGAATTGCACTGACGATCGAAGCCTTTGACCGCCTGCGAAATTGATGTTGGACAAGTCACGTATCTGACGTACTCTTAAGATCAGGCTGTTGAAGCCCTCATAGACAAGGACGTTGAAACCAGAAGGTAGGAAGACGTTGTAGGTCTTTGGAAATGAAGTGTCTACGTTCCATATATCAAACCAACATTCTAGACCGTATTGCGCAAAAATTCCATTAGAAGAAGCCCACACGTGGAAACTACCATCGTGGAAGCAAATCAGAAGGGAAATTAATTTGGTTCGGACATGTGGCGAGAAGACCTCCTTAACAATACCTTTAAAGGGCGTTCAGGTAGGATTTCTCCGATTCAAGAACTCGCGGAAGACCTGCGAAAAGATATAAGTACCAAATAAGCACTGACGCTGGCATACCTATAAGTACACGGGGACGCCAAAAACGGAGCCGATGGAGCAGACCGGTGGAATCAAGGGGAGATGGTCGCCTAAGAAGTTAAGTCAAGTAAGTAAAGACAGTTTAAATACTTAAGATAAATCATCCTGATTTTCCAGACATCCCTTCTTATTTGTCTATGCATGTTAAACATCATTAAAATGACAGTCTGAAATTGTTTTTTGGAAAAATTGCGAGAAATTGTAAATAGTAATAAAAGATAAAAGAGAATTATTTAGGCTGCCAAAAGTAGAACACCTATCAATGCCAAAAAAATGATGACACTCCGAAAGCATATTTGTATCTTTGTCACGAGCGAGGAGTTAGCAAACTAATTTTGGTTGATACTTGCATAAAGAAACTTTTTACATGAATGAGCCACTCTTTCAAGACATCAATTCTATAGTGTCCATGCATGTCTAATTTTCATTCCGAAGTAATGAAATTGCTGGGTTAAAAGATCACTAGTAATGGTAAATACTGATAAGTAAAAAAGTGGGGGGGGGGGGGTGTGCTTAATTGGCCAAAGATAGGACATCAATAAAGGCGGAAAGGAAGCTTATAACACAAAATAAGAACATTGGTCACTTTGTCATTAAAATACACATCTGACCTTGATGGTCAAGTGCCTCACTTCGGTGGAAAAATTGTTGGGATATTCTTCATTTGAATGGGAGTGAAACTTAAAGTCCTCAGTTCCTCCTCGATTGTTGAGGCTTCATGTATTGTTTCTGAATACTATTTTACATCTAACAGTCCTATGTTAGCAAAGACTATGGATACTCGTCTGCTTTTACTGTACAGTGCAACAGTTCCTGGTCAAATTGTTACTTTTGCCATGTGAGCTCACCCTCGATAAAACACCGGTAGTTTCTCAGAACAAGGCAAGAGAAACCTGTTGTAACTAATTACATTTGGTCGTTGGTTATGCATAATAGAGGTGTCAAATGTTTTGTAGAGGAGTTGGTCATTGACTAGACTACAACACAGCCCGTAACAATGTCCTTTGTGTTGGTACTTAATGGTCATATTTTTTCACTTCTCATCCAAGTGTCATAACTTGTCTTATTGCCATTGAACTTTAGAGTATTTTCAAACTTTCGTCGATGTCTGAAAACAAACGAGTAAAAACAAAACACGAGAACGTGAATTTGGAAGTATCGTAAGGCGATAAATGATCTATTTTTAGTATCACAATATCTTAGTGTTATACTGTGGAACATTTAAAAGAGATGTTTGGCACTCCAAAATTTAAAGATAGCCTTAAATAGCGGAATCATTTGTCAACCAGAGACGCGTTTCGTTGCACTCTCGTGAGTCAGGTTCCGTGCAAAGAACGATATTACTAAAAAAAACAAGGCTATCAGTTGTAACGAACAACAGAGGGAAGTATCGAACTAAAAACAAAACAAACATGTGGAACATGTGGTATTACAGTTAGATGTACTGAGGATATATGAAAATTTATTAATTGTGAAAATGCTGATCAAAGAGCACGTTTTCTGGAAAAAAATTAATAGAAAGGATGCAATATATTTAGCTAACTTGTTGGTTTCTCATTCAACAATACATGTGCAGTATTAGTAACTGGCTGAGCTTGACCTTCTTTGATAAGGTCATTTCCGGTGACATCAGACCCATGGGTCCTCGGACGAGAGATCCAGTAAGTGGACAAAGGAAGGGTTTGACTTCATTTGATTGCGATCCTGCTTTGCTGTTGAAGACGAGCGTTTGTGTTCCCTTTCCAGAGACGGAGCCAGCACAATGATCTGAGGAGAAGGAAGAGAGATGGGAGTGGAAGGGCTATACGTGTATCTGTCCACCATATTTGAGCTGAAACGTCAATTTTTCTGAGTTTGCTGTTAGTAAGGTCGCTAAATATGCTTTCTCTGGATGCAACTATCCTCATATCGAGCATTTTAGAAATTGAATCATTCTCAACAGACAGCGAAAAAAGTAAACACTGCACTTGATGCATAGGAGTAATCGTATTCGTTTCAAGAGCAGGTACTCGAGAGATTTTATTATTGTATTAAGGCACTTTGAGATTCAGAAGTGTTGTTATCTTGTATGTTATTTTTCTTGACATGTTATAAAACTATTGCGTTGCAGTAGCGGTATAAGTACAAATAAACCACCCACCCTTTCAATGAAGCAAGCACCTATCGCTTACATTCCTATTTACATTCTCAGTGCTTTACGGCGTAGAACTCACCTCTAAATTATATACATTATAGTATAGGCTGCATAAAGGTATGTAAAGACTGAAGCTAGTATGCCGTAAATACTTGGTCTAGCCAACGTGGGCGATATCATCCCCTTGGGTGCGAAAATGTTTTGGGGGCCGATAGACTTATATACCTGACTGAATTTACACCCAAAATCAGGAAACTCTCTTTACACTATCAATACCAACCATCACATTGAAATTGAACTTTAACGTTTAAAAACTGTACTCAAAAATACACTTAAAACTAATAACAACATGTGATTTTTGAACTATGACAATGATATAAAATTTGGTGTCTTGTCTCTATTGTCATAGATCGACGATGGAGCTATTTGTTTACAATCCAGAAAAGGTTGGGAATCACTGGTCTAGCCTACAATTGATCGTAGAGCTTAAAACACTTCAAATATCTGTCAGGTACCTCGTATGATGTCACACAATGGCTTGGTCAAGACCAACGAGACCCTCTGTGGTCAAGACTAAGGGGGGGCGCTATCATTTTAAAACTACGTGAAAAGATACGGGGAATGGATTTAGTAGCTGTCATAAGGTGCTGCATATTTAAGGTACGAAACAATGTTTAAAGAGTCACGAACTCTGCGACTGACATCATCACCCATTTCCCCTTACATGCTTCTTAATCTTTCCTTTAGATTGTTTACTTACTACTCTAAAGAAAAAGGAAGCTCCCCTCCCCCCTAAAATTCCGCCAGCTACCCAAGAAGGTGGAAAAGTAGCTTAAATGCGAGGCTTTGAACTGTTAGTACTTTTGCAGGTAACATGTAGTAATGTATAAAATAATAAATTGCGCGTCTAACTGAAAACTGTGATACGATTTCTCTTAGCTGAAAGAACAACTTATGGCCGTCACTCTCGATAGGAGCATAATCGAACATTCCCCTCGAAACATCACCTTCCATGAAATCTCCATTCCCCGTGTAAATAACTATCAAAGTTTCGGCTCTATTTGTTATCAATGGATAAACGGCCGAAAATAATAGGGACAAGAGGTCCAATAAATACGCAAATAAACTACTCAAAGTATGCCGATGACCTCTACGTACGACAGATGATATGTGACTTAGGCATAATATTCCAAGCTTTATAAAGAGGTCCAATATCCAAAACACGTAAAATCTGCTATTAGAAATTATGTATAGCAGTTTCTGCATCCTGCTAGCTTAATGTTTGCAACCTCGACGTTATTGCTACTAATGCCCCAAGTTCCAACGCCGTTGGCCAGCCGCTTGCTACACTTGGCACCTATGGCGCCCCCCTTCGGATGTTGTCTCCAGTCCTCGTAACATATCGCGAGTGAAATGGAATGGCGGCTGCTTGGCGAAGTCAAGAGACCTCGAAAGGTTTCAGTGCCTGTCCTCACAATGTCGTTTATTCACCCGCCTTAAATTGCATAATAGGTACTGTAAGTGGTAATTTTATCGAGGTTCTAGATATCCACACTGTTTCACAGCTAACAAGAGTTGCCGTGCAAGGTAAGATGTGTTTGATAAGACTTAAGCACCTTCACCTTGGCCAGTGGAGGGATTCCGCATTCTTATAATTCCATTTATTTCAAAGTTATCCTCAGAAGAATGCCAAAGATACATAAAATCGCAATAATAAACTGTAACACAGATTTATGCAAGGTCGAAATACAGTTGATATTTTAAAAGTCTTGATGTTACTAGAAATTCGGGTTTATGCCTTCTATAAGACCTGAAGTTCTTATCCAGCTTTACATGTACTATAGGTATCAGGGGAGGGTAGGAACCCTTAGATAACGAAAGCTGTGGAACACAGCTATGTTTGTACTCAGTATACGATTTTTAGCAACAATGGTGATTAAAATCGATGGACAAGACGGTAGAGGAGGTTTTGAAACATAGCTATCGTCGGTTGGGACGGCTGATACCCTCATACATGTGGAATGCGTCCTGCATGAAAGGGGAAATAGGCCTGCCCACTAAGTATCTGCTTGGAATGTGGGAACAATAGCATCATAATAAATAGGTAAAAAGAACTAAAGGCTTGAACAAGCGCTTGGAAAGTTTGAATTGATTGCAGTTGTAAGTGAACCCAAGCAGTGTGATATTTTATTCTGTTAGATGTATGATCGGTTTACATACTTGAAACATTACGTCTCTGGGATGAAGCCGGACCACCACCGCATTTGAGTATGTGCTTGTGCAGTTGTATCTGTGCATGGATGAGTGTTGAGTGAGATGTGCCTTACCGCCAGTCAGTTGAAATACAAATATATCAGGTAATATGATGCAGTGTAATTGAAACATCTCGCAGTTATAGAAGTGTAGTTCTACTAGACGTTTGCAGGAGTAAAATTCCTAGATCGCATTTAGGTACATGTACAGTCAATTTTGACTGAAATCTCAGCTGATATAATATCATTTAGCAGAGCTCAAGAGTAATGTAAGACATACTTGTATTCAACCATATAGCTACAGTCATAATGTGGACATAAAGACGGTTATTGAAACGAAGCATCTATTCTTATTAAATGAAGGAAGGAGGATCTAGGAGTCCTCGCCATATTTGGTACATTGTAATAAGTTTTTCATTGTGTTATTTAAAAGCAGTTATTTGTATTTAAGTGATACCACTATGGCTAGGTTTGATTTTAGTACCATAGGTGTTGGCCAGTGCAGTTAGCCATTTGCTGATGAAAGAAAAGTGCAAGAAGCTAACTATTGATAGATAATATTAATTACAAAGCTGCACTTAAAAAGCAGCATGGTTGATAATCATCAAAACTTTTAACTTTGATTCCACACTGAAGGAGTCTACAGATATGATTAGCATTCCACCATATACTTACCTCTCACTAAGATTTTAATTGGAACATGGTCAAGGTAGGTTATTCTCCCATGAATGACAAACTGAAAAGGTATTTTCGATGTGCATAATGGTAAATATAAATATATATTGATATATGAATGTCTGTCATGACAACAAGGTTGGAACTGCTGGTGACTGAACTATGAAAGTGTTTCTGTACTTGAAGAAGTACTGTATTAAATGCAATCTTAGATGGGATGTTATTGAATACATAAATATGTGCAATGGAGGCAGGAGAAAATATGATTTATGCTTCATTGCAAAGTATGTATATAATTGTGACAGTAAATAATACAAAGAGGTACCTAAAATTGGTATCAAATATATGCAACCTTTCTGATCGAGAATTATTTGGAAACATCTATTTGGTAGTGTGTACTTATTGTTACTTTATGATATACTGTACGTGAGGGTAGCTTTGCACCACTTTTGGGTTTAGCAAGGGTCAGGCTAGTCTTTATTGACTACTGACTAATTGGCATTGAAAACATATACATTAATCATAATCAGAAGGAGATGGCAAGTCTGAATCATCATATTCATTAAAGCTGTCTTCTGTAGACATATTTGACATTCATTAGACATAAATATGACTTAAATTAAAGTCATAAACATGGAAAATACATGTGTCTCAACCCCGTGAATGATTTTCCTGTTTATAAGATAGGGGGCTCTACTGTAACAGTTTAGCTTGTATAACAACTAGCAATTCAGGGATCCACATTGAAGACCTGGTTGAGGCAATACTTGCTATTAACCCACAGACAGTCATTTCAAATTCTTTTTCTCACAATACTACGTAAGCTTTTGGGTATATTGTGAAACAGAGTATGGGACAGATTACTGCATTCATGGGTAGCAATAAAGCCATAGCTCAAATATGCTCACATACAGCAAACATTGTACAAATTATCATAACAAGTAAGAGTTCAGCTCATATTGAGGTTTTTCATCTTGAAATAGCCTTTGAAATATGTAAGGGTTACATAAAGGAAACCATGAAGGTTACAATCAAGATATTTAACTTGGTAGCTTTTTGCCTGCTTGATAGTAAACATATTGTGTGTATACAACATTAAGCTGATGATCTCATTTGTGAATCTTCTTAAATGGTAAGGGCATTTAGATATCTGTTTTGCAAGGAAATATTTATTATACTTTCAGACAAGATTTTACAAGAATGTTTTAAATAATGTATGGATTGTTTGTGCAACATCTGGTCGCAGATGTTTGCTATTAAATAGTAACCCTATTAACACTATACATATGTGATATATATCATATATATGTATATATATAAATATTTATATGTATATATATAAAATTATTTATATATATATATATTAGTGTATTTATATGTCCATGCACTCTAAATGTCAGCATTCATGTGCACAAGTATAAGTATAAATGTGGAATTAAGCACTACTAAAACACTAGTGTTTAACCACAAAAAGTCTGGTTTTAATTCAGTCTTATTTTTATTTTTTCACTATCCATGGCTTTAATTGCACTACTGCTTGTGTCTAACAGTTGGGGTAGGCAGCAGATAGATTGGTTTTCTCCATTTCCCTATGTTTAGTGGATAAAAGTGGGCCAGGTGATAATCAACAATTTCTTTTTTGAAGCAGCTTTGCCAAGTTTTAGATAGAATTAAATAGTCAAATCTTACTGAGGTGATAAAGATTTTGCATTTCATATACATGTCCAAAGTCAACCATGGAAAGTATTACAGCATAACAGTTTGAGAAGTTTGCTTTTTAGTGTCATTAACTAATAGTCAAGGTTTGTTTCACAACTAAATACTTTAACACATCCACTGTGAAGATAATGGTTGTTTCCCACCCAGTTGTCATGCACATACCAGCATGTGGTA
Source organism: Carybdea cf. marsupialis auct. non (Linnaeus, 1758) (assembly GCA_010016065.2). Lineage (NCBI taxonomy): Eukaryota > Metazoa > Cnidaria > Cubozoa > Carybdeida > Carybdeidae > Carybdea > Carybdea cf. marsupialis auct. non (Linnaeus, 1758). Next base: position 17,943 of record JAAAKL020005763.1, read on the forward strand.
CCTTGCCAGCCTCGTGTTGCTTCATAGAGCACAAGTAAGGACCAATAGACTTCAAACTGGATCTCACTTACAAATAAAAATTCCTGAGTTACCATTGTCTTATTGACACCATTCAAGAGTATATGTGTGACTAATGTTGGGTCTTTTTATTACATGAACGAAAACACTGTGACACTGCAATGATAATTTTCATTCATTCTTGTGGCATTCTTCCTGCATCAGTTGTAACATTTTATTTGTGATGGTAGGTGTTAATTTCTCCTTCACTGCTTAATAAGTTGCAAATATTATTCAACAAAGTAAGTTGACAGTGATACTTCACTGTCCTCTATCAACTCTTACTTAAGCAACATTGACAAAGACAAGCCAAAGGATACAATTCTTCAGGTCTTCACAGACCTTCATACAGTAAATGAGTAATAATGGACAACTGACTCACAGGAGTTCAACAGCATTTTACCAGTTATTTTTGAAGACTCATGTTGATAATGGGTCTGAATGGAAACAAATTGGTATGATTAGCACAAGATGCATACAAATGAAAGGCATCCCTAATCATGATTTAATACTTGGAGTCCTATTTATGTACCAGAACTAAAAAGCTTTATCAAACTACTTCTAATTATAGATCCCATGACACTTCCTTTGGGCGACATATGTTGGAGCACTGACACCAACTATCAGAACATCCTTTTTAAGAATGTGATGCCCCATCCTTGCTTTCAGATGATGTTGGGCTTTGTACATTTCATTGATGGGAGTGACCAAAGTCAGCTTTCCAGGATCAAGCCACTTTTTAATGAATTTAATTAAAAGATAGAGGAAATTTATATACCAAGCCAAGATATGACCTGGTTTAATTTGCAGTTTTGAAAATTTTCTAACTAATCTTAAAGATATTACGTGCAATCGCCTTTTC
>JAAAKL020005764.1:0-18860 GCA_010016065.2 Carybdea cf. marsupialis auct. non (Linnaeus, 1758)
ATCGGGCTAGGTGGGATTCGAACCCACAACCTCTGGCATGTGAGTCCGATTCCTTAACCACTAGACCACGGCGGCTCCAGATGTTATGTCCATGTAGGGGATATGATGATAGGCAAATGCTGGAGCATGAAAAGAGACGGTGGAACATAAGGGTCAGTAAGAGATGGCGATTTCTACCATCGACGTGGAAACAGGCTGGGGGGATGCGGGGGCAGCATTTCTGGATTCAGAACTGAAAACGTATCCAGAAATGTGTATCTCCGTTCAATCTGCATTGTTTGGTTTCAACGTTTTGTAGGCCCGTGATAGTTGCAATTTACAATAATTTTAATGATTTCAGGGAAGGGTACGTTTTCAAAACAGTATTTCCAAAAACCTAGTCCCATCCCAGTTTGAAATGGGTGCACAGGCCCCTTACATCTGTAATGTGAATATCGTAAATCTGCGCAATATCAAGCAAGGAGGCTTCAAAGCACGACATCTTGGCTATTCTTCTGGATAAAGGCAAAAATGTCGCAGCGGCTATCGTAAACAGGGCAAAACAAGCCGATTCCGTTTGGGGCGCACACGGCCTAACTTTGAGGCATCCTCGGCACCTACTGTAGTCTCTTACAAACTTTTGTACGGAGGAATATTTTCGTGTAAGGAGGCACGTGTTCCCTGGTGTTGCAAACTGCCTACGCCGTTGATCATCAACGTTTTCTCTACATTTTATGTTGGTCGATACATAAAAGATAGCACAAAGGCAAAAACACTTACCCATTGCCAGTATATGATTGCAAAAATTATACATGTTACACCAAGAAAAATTGGTATTACTAAACCCATCTCTTGGCTGACAGCTGCCATCATCCTTAAGCGACGTACAATTGTCTCCTACAAAACAAAATATAAGATTTAGTCGTGAGTCTGCCGCTAGATTATGACCTGTTCAACCAAAGGGTTCGGTAAGATTATAAAATCGGATCATAGGGCAGAGCAACTTCATGAAATGGTAAATATCGAAAAGAAGTCTTCTTGTGTTAGTAGAGTCAAGGCTCGCTTATAAAGGGTTATTTACCGTACGTGTGAGGATTCTACCACTGCATTTAAATATACCTTTCAATAAATTATATTGAGACAATACATGTTTTGTTAATAAATCAATAGGCAATTTTCATAGCACAAAGAAAAAGAGGTTTACACAATAAATAATAGGGGCATTAGAATGAGCCTTGTATTAGATTAGATGCTTGCGACGAGATAAAATGACGGAGCGCTGGCAGAGACGTTAGTGGTAAAAGGGGATGGACAGCTCATGTACTAAGTGTTAGCTGCTGATTGTTAACCAGAGGCTGATATGGCAAAACTTAATTGGACTTTCCATTCAGTACTTTGTACTGGTGTGCATCCATACACACTCATGTACTTTGCGACATGTTTATTACCGTTAGTTGTTACCTTGATCTCCTTGCGTTATGTTTAATAATTGATATTTAGTTCTTCAAGATATTTCGCTCTTTCTTTTCGTCCGCTGCGTACACTGCGTAGTTTCAGTTCAACACTGATAACCCATAACCTTATATGGGGGGGGGGGGGGCTCGAGTAACGGCCACCAGGTTCCAGACTCCAAAATATGTCCATGATAGATCATAGTAAAGAAAAGTCGTTGTATGATGCACCGTTTGTGGAAGCAAAGCAGCGAAGTATCACGTTTGGTAAATAACTACAGACCACGAGCACATTTTGAAGTTACGTGAAGCCTTACTTGGGCCAAAGCTCTTTCACTACCAAGCCTCATGCTTTCTCTACAGTATCTGTAGTACTTTTGGCAGTTTTCACGACGCGTAACAAAACATCATATAAAAAAATTCGAAAAAACCCCTAAAAATCACCCTTAAAGGCCTAATTGACTATCGAGCGATAACATCGACACAGAACCGTTACAAGGTATTCTTCTGTGGAGATGGAGCTCTTATTCCAAATTTACGTGAGAATGGTTCAACTTTTTTAAATTCAAAATAATAGAATCAAGATGAATATGTGAACTAGGCTGATTAGGGGCTATTCACATATTAAGCTAACGTTAATAGTCTGGGGGTCAATGCATAACTATCGTTTTTGGTGCAGATAAGATAACGTTTACGCTATGTTTTTATATTTAGAATGAAATCTAACCTACTCCTGGGTAGCTCACGGCAAGGGAGCTGGAAAGAAGGGAGATTTTGAGCAATTTGCATTTTGAAAATTGAGTTTTATTGATGATCGTTGGCTAACTCGAAATCGAGTATGCCACCCCCCAAAAATGATCGTAACTTTCGACTGGGTTGGCCTAGAACAATGCCCTATCCTCATTCACTTGCCCATGACCTCCTCTATCGATACATATATAATGTAGTGTACATATGTAAAAAATCACCGACCTTCTAAATGTAATGTTAACCGCACCTCCGGGTACTATAAACGAAAAGAGTTTACAAGATTTCTTGCAAGCGGTTTACCCTTCATTCGCGCTCTCATTCAAACATCAATAACTGTGCCCCATCTTCGATTCCAGTTGGTAAACACTCTCCCATTTTAGTCATGAGCTTCGTAAATCATTGTTGTCTTATGAAGAACAAAAAGTTCATAATGGGACAACACTGACATATAAGATATCAAACTTTTAAGTCAGCCAAGTGCCTATATCACTGTCACCCGATAATGTATTAAAGTTCCAATGATGATTTGCTTCGTTGTGCTGAACTCCATGCGAGTTTCCACAAGCAAATAGCACAAGATAAACTACCTTACTTACAGTGAATTTCTATGTCCAGCAGGTAAAAGCAGAAGCAATGAGTAAATATGTCTTGCCAGCCACTTGCCTTCTCGTCCACTGCAACATTTCAACAAACTAATCTTCTACCAAAGATTTCACTGCTTATCCATCTGCTGTTGTTGTTTCAATACCGGATGTCCACTTTGTGAATGTCAAGCGTAGTTTCCTGTTCAAGACAGACGTTGCACTGATAATCCTGTTTGATCATCCCTGGGAATCGTAGGTGTCAATTGGGAGTGTCATAGACTTAAGAGGTCTATGGTAGGGACAGATAGTTAAAACTTCAAAAGCTTTAAATAAAGGACGATTGCGATTGACGGTGGACTGGGGTAGAATATCCTAAAATGACAACGAGACGATTCTCGGTGGCAAATGATACATAATAACACAAAAACAGAAAAAACCGACTTAATGGTAACATCGTTAAAACCAAGTACTAATCAGCACATCAGGGTCGCAGCAAGTAATTTTTTCCGTGGGTGGGAGAGGGCGTAATTTGTTAGATAAACTGCACTGCCCCTTTGAGACACGAACATTTTGTTACCAAACGTAAAATTGTCTATGTGGCCAAAGCGGATTTATCACAGGCACCTTGTAGTACTTACCGTGTCGTAGGTATAACCAAACATTTTTGAGACTGAGATTGGAGGGGTAAATTACTCCCCTTGCCCCCCTACCCCCCTCTAGCTATGGTCCTGCATATAGTTCTAGTGCTCCTTGTAGTTCAGTCAAACGTTGGCTAAGTATGTTTCTGTTCGACTGCCACTATAGTTGGTTTCATAACTATTTGCTAAATGTGTTCTGCTTTCCTAAAATATATTTTCTGGAGATTTTAAAAATCTGTTCAATGGAAGGGCGTTAGAAGTAACACTTTTCTCTTATCTAACTGACACTTAAATTCCATGAGAATGTGTAGCGTTATTGTAATGACTTTACCCCCTGAACAATTTGACGTGTCAACTTTCATATTTTGTGAGAGGAATTTTATTCGATACGCGACAAGAACTATCAAGCTATCAAAGTAAAAGCAACTTCATCTCGTTTTGGTGAGTTTTCTTTTATTCACATTGATAGTATTATTAGTCACGTTCAACTAAAAATGACAGGTTTACAATGCTACGACTCTGTGCCTGAAAAAGACGTCTGGACACTGAAACAATGACTGGAGAGGTATTGATGTATAAAGATAACAGCTTATTGTTGAGAATCTGATCGCAGATATTCCCTGTAAAAAGCAAGTGTGTAGCGTCAAAGCATCTTTACCTTCCTGTAAAAAATTAAAACCAGAAATTGATACATTAAAGCAGATTTTCTTTTCTCACGGCTATTCTGAAGATGTCATCGACTCAACCATCAATGCAAAACTTCGTTGTATTACAGTGAAAACCCTTATGGACCAAGGAAATGCCCCGTGTACTTAAAACTCCCCTGAATCGGTAACGTTTCACTTCCATTTGCAAACCAGACCAAAATGCCCCTACAGAAGTGTTTCGGCGCATTTACCACACGCGTAGTCTATGCCAGTAAGAAAGCGTTCTTAATTAACTACAAAGACCGTTTGTCTTCCACAATAAAGGCAAAGTGCAACATTCCCTATCTACAAATTGAAATAAACTACTACAAATATTCAGCCTCGTTTTGGAATTTCACTTTTGGTCCCTCGTTCCTCTTGAGGAAGCTCGTGAGCGTATTGCAGCATCCTTGCCTACTCACTTTCTTCACAGTGTGAGGCTCACTACGTTGGACACACGACTTTGAGGTTAGTTGATAGAATCAAGCAGCATATTCCGTCCTATATTCGCCTCCTACAATGAAACAACCACCTAAGGCTTCTAAAACTGAAAGCATTGCTAAGCTTGAAAACCCAGACTGTGAAAAATTGTATACGGATGACCGCTCCGTCCTTGAATCCGTCCACATCAAAGCAATAAAACCGTTGCTTTGCAGACAAAAAGAATTTGTCTTTTCATTGGCCTTTTTCGGTTAACTAGTCAGTTCCATGGACACTGATTGGTCCATACAACACCAATCTAACAGTCAGACCTCTGACTGGCTACTTTCAAATCACAGGTCGTAGAAGTTTCATTGATTTTTTCTAAATTCCGATTCTGGCGATGTTGTACTCTGAGGAGTGTCAGACGAAAAAAGCTTTTCAGTACTAAAATGTTTTCGCTATTTCGTGCAGTTTTGTCCTTATGATTAAACTGGAGCCTTGAGGTTGAGCATAGCTCAATCTCTCACTAGTCCCAAACCTGGACAAATGGGGAGGGTTGCACATCAGGAAAGTCACCCAGGCCATAAAGTCTCTGCTTCAAACCTATATGAGATGCTCTACAATCAATCAAGGACTAAGAATTTTGAACACCTACTTTAAGAAAGAAACAGAAAAGAAAATTAACTACCCAAGTGGTCCAGCAGAGTGATAGATTGATCTCTTGATTCTCAGTCGAAGTACTTGGAAAAGATGCAGCAGCTGTACCATATCTTCGTGGACTAGGAGAAAGCATTCGACCGGGTACCAGGGAATCATATTGTGTGGGCAATATGAAGGCAGGGAGTACCTGAAAGGCTGGTGAGACTAGTGATGACGCTATGCATTGACTCAAGATCTCGAGAATGGATAGCAGGTGGCGAGTCGGGAGAATTTGTTATAGGTGTCGGAGTCCATCAGGGAATGCATTGAGCCGCTTGTTTTTGATCCTAGTTCTGGAGGAGGCTTCGAAGGAATGTTGAAGCGGCAGTAAATGGGAGTTGCTATATGCAGACGATCTTGTCCTGACAGCAAAAGGTAAGGAAGGAGTGGAAGAGATGTTGCGAAGCTAGAAGGAACACATGGAAAGAAGAGGCCTCAAGGTGAACATTGGCAAGACTAATTATATGGTTATATGTGGTGAGAAGACGGACCTTGTGGAGTTTAGACGGTACCCCTGTGAGATGGGGGAGTGAGAGCCGTTGAGTGATGTCCTCACTATAAAAGTGCCTGGTGCTCGCCTTCGAGGAAGACCAAGGAACAAGTGGACGAACAAAGTGGTGGAGGACATGCTACTTCTGGGACTTGAGGAGTGTGATGTATTTGACTGGGAAAGATGGTGACTACTTGATCAAAAGGGGAAAATATGACAATAAAAAGAGACGATTATGATGATGATGATGATGATTGAATTGGAGTAAAGCATGAACACATTTAAGTCATCCAAAGTATGACATTCTGAATATATCCAGCTTCCAGGGTGAAATCTGTGCTGAAGTTCTGTCATGTGGTCCTATGCACTAAGGAAACAACTATATCAGGGAAACCCTAAAGCAGACATAGGATGAAAATTATTCAAATTACTGTGTTACTGTAGTGCGATGCAGTGAGTCAGCTCCCTGTGGTGCTTACGTTAAGTCACGTGACCACAGGCGTGGCTGTAGTGAATGTATAAATCTTGCCAGAAAGGGAAAAAGAAACAGTCATGATATTCCTTTAGCGGAACGGAAGAAGCTACAAAGCGGTGTGTAAATTTTTATATTGTAACTCGTCTTTTACTATTCGTATTCGTTTCATGTACCTTATTTACTACTTATTATAACCTTATTGTTAATTTTACATTCATGTAGAATGTTATCGCGAAGAAATGCCAAGGAAAAGATGACAGGGTGTCGTTCTTTGGCTCGCGCTTTAACATTGGTAAAGTAATAGAAGAAACTCCTGCGCAGATCGCGGACAGCCACAACTGTATAGAGTGAGTAAAAACTTTACAAATGCAGCTTCATGTTAATGTATACAATATGAAAGAGTTGTATTTTCATGTTTCATAATTGTAAAATGAAAATCTTGGCATAAACATGGAAATCGCTGCTCCTTTATGAAAGACTTCTAAGGTCTTTCAATTTACGGTTCAATAGTCAAAGTTTATCCACTTAGAATGTTCATGATATCGGCAGATTAAATAGTCATGATAAGAGCTATTTGGGTTTAAAGCATTCCAAACACAGGAACACAAACAGAAGGTAGTGGGAGAAAAACGCCATTGCTGTTCTATTACTGTAATTGTTACCATGTTGGAATTCTCTTACCATATCTCCAAGGTAAAGGGCCAAACTTATGGCATTAATTCTATGTTGACAAAAGTTGAATGAATAAAAAAGAGAATACATACTGATTGGTGCAAACAACTGTAAGGAGCGATTTCGATTTTAGGAGAAACTTTATACACTAGTTTGGTAGCAGAATCACAGCAGGGGTGCAATGAAGATAGTCCTTGTAATAATAATATCTTAACAGTCAATTCTAATAACATATTACTCAAGGTAAGATAAGGGAGAGACTGAGATAGATAACATATGCATGTACGAAACTCCATTTGTATATTGGTTCTCTAAAAAAGCGTATTTTTTACAATTTATTTCAACTAAAAATATATCTTTCATAATGGCACAATATAAAATGTCAAGGAAGTTCTTGTAAATGAAATGAAAGTATAAATAGGTGCTCATGCCTTTTTACTATCATAAGAACATAGTTCATTAACCAGGATTGAGGTTTGAAAAAATACGGTTTTCGCGTGTCTCGCATTAAATTATCTGTATTCTGACAGTATGAAACTATTGACTACCGGCATCATCATTTGCTGCATTTATAAATTATTATTCGATTATTACGATGCGGCATGGCGTGACCGGAAGACACGAAGCAAGTCGCGGTTTAGCTTTTTGCACCGTTCCAGCAAACAATTTAACTAACAAAAAGGATCACAGTATCCCGATGGGGATGACCAGATTATAGTTGGAGTGGGTTCTACCAACAAATTCCAATAAACAGTAGATCTAGCGATGACGCTGTCTTTGACTGGTCGGTGTTACCTTAGTCACACAACTGATTATACCAGACTTAGACTGCTGTTTATATGCGATACAAGAAATTTCGGATCGTTCAAAAAGTTAAGCCTATTGTTCTACTCTAGGAATAATTCTAAGACTACAATGTGTAATTATGCTGAATATTGCAATGAGGCTACAAGCAATGTTTACGTGCCTACGTCATAGCCCTTGCGCACAGCATTGTTGTGAGTGATTACACACAGCATGTCATAGGTATTGCAGCAATAACTACGAACGTACCGATTCAATTTTAATGATACAGAAACAACTATTTTGTGAGAGGCTTCAAGTACGTTGGCAACTTTCGTTCAACAAATCAACCATCTCACATTTATTATAAACGTGATGTCAATAGTCAGTGCACAAATGAATCGATTTAGTGAATCAATAACATACATGAAGGGGCAAAATCATAATAAAGCTAGTGGGCATTGTAAGAAAAAACAGGTCTGCATGAGAAAAAATTTGGAAGGAAATGCTAACCTCTGTTATTACTTCGGTGAATTATATCATGGTTGAAGAGGATCCCCCATCAGTAAACACTACCACTAGTGTCTTAATACAATTGTTGAAACAATTTTAATTAAAGGGAGGGAGGTAAAGTGTGCAAGTTGCCTACTGACACTCTTATTGATGATTCCAAGGCTTCTTGACAAACTTAAAAACTCAGGACTGAAACTGCAACTACAAAAAAACTTTGCCTACAAATGGGACATGTACCAGTTGAATATTTATTGAACTCCTAAAATATGACCATCATTAGCAGCATATGAGCATCACCTAATTTGATTTACAGTCATTTTAAGACTAATTGAACTCAATTGTTTGACCTCATACTTGATTGGCTAATGATAACAAACACATAAAGGCCCTGAATTTATCCCAGATATTTACATAATTTGAATAACAATTAAATATTGCTAACTAATGATCAACTATATACAATTATTATCAGCATGATATAATACAAATAAACCATGATGAGAATCAGTGGGTAAGTTCAATATATTCGCAAAACAACAGAAACTAAATATCAGGAGTGGGATGATCATGACAACCAGCACTACTATATAGATACTAATTTTACAATAACTTTAATTCTTTTTGTGGCATACTCAATTTAAAGCATAGCCTGTTGCCCAGCCAAAGTGAGCAATGTCCTGGGGAGAGAGCACATTTACAGGGGTGGTCTCCTGTTGCCTTCCCCAACCGATAGTCTTTATATCGGGCTAGGCGAGATTTGAAACACGACCTCTGGCACGTGAGTCCGACTCCTTAACCACTAGACCACTGCAGCTCATTAATAGATAACTTTAATAAAATCCTATAATCATGGATGTATCTCTATTCAGTTATTTCCACCGAGTTAAGAGATGGTGGTTATCTATTTTCAAAGGATTTATTCATATACACATACTCCAGTATCATTGCTGACTTCAAGTTGCCTTGGCTTGACCCTTCTCAAATTTGTACTAGCCCAGAAACTGATATTCTAAATAGGAGGGTTTGCCTTCACAGCATGCCTTTTTCTCCCAGGGATGACCTTTCTAGTGCCCTAACCTCCAATACCTTTTTTGCAGATGCCTTTTTTCTAGTGTGCTTTTACTACATTAAAAGTAGCACAGTTATCCAGTGATATCTAGTATCTTTCTCAAATATTTGTTGAACTTAGCTGGCTACTGTTTAGGTGAGGTACTTGGGAGATGTAATTTTGATATACAAATCAACTGTTGCACTGTTTTAAATAATGGATAAAGATGTACTACAGTAATTCACCAGGGTTGTCACCATAGTAGAGATTTAAAACTATGGATAAAATTTTAGGGGGAGGGGATAAAAGTATCATCAAAAAGAATATTGTATTTAGCCCTGTCCATACATCAAAACTTGAACTATATTTCCTAGCATTTGAAAAATGTTTTTCACCAAATCTTTGTGTATTTGGTCTCCTGTTACACAAAACGATCCTCTTCATAACATGTTCTCTGTATACTTCCAGCTTGAGTTCACTGGCATTTAATGAAATACTTAGCTGATTTCCTTTTTATGCATAATTTCTGTTGAAGTTATTCACTCACTCTTATGAGCTCAATATTTTTTATAAAGCATTTAAATTAACAAGACTACTCATCATGCCTTGACACAAGGGTCACTCAAGTATCCTCTAAAGCCCTCACTCTCAGGATTACTCTTTCACTACAACAAACTTTACACTCAGTGTTTGTTTTATCCTGAAGATGGGACTCCTTTGAATATGAGTGATCATGAAGAGACCCTGGAGGGGTTTGACCTTTCAGAAATGCATAACAGTGGTTCTCATGCCCATATATCTTTGGAAAATGAAATATTGTTGGGATTGCATTTGGTGTTAGTTTCTTCTTCCCATCTGTTCTCTTGTTTTCAAATTGGCTTTCCTCGAAGTGGACCTGGAAAAAGAAATCAAATCCAGTCACTGTTAAATTGAAAGAATTCATCAAGGACTTAACTTTTGCTAGACAACATCAAGAAAAAACATATCATATGTGCATATTTCGAGCCACCATGGTATAGTGGTTAAGGAATTGGACTCGCATGCCAGAGGTTGTGGGTTTGAACCCTGCCTAGCCCAATATAAAGACCATCGATTGGGGAAGACAACCAAAGACCAACCCTGTAAATGTGCTCTCTCCCCAAAACATTGTTCACTTTGGCTGGGCAACAGGCTACGCTCTAAATCAAGTACGCTACCAAAAAGTAATAAATAAAATATGTACAACATTTATACCCTTGTAATATTAAATACAGTCAGTTTTGGTTGTACCAATTAATTTGATCCAGAACCAGAAAGTATGCAATTGTTCAAGGTCTATGATATTCATGAAAGTTGTCTTTTTTAATAATGAAATGTTAACACCAGTTCCTATATCAAATAATTCTCAAAGAAGGTCACACAAGGTCACTGATCGTATGCTAGTTCATTTTATTAAAGATAGCTAAAATTTAAGAAGACCATTCTGGATAGAGATACATGTTGATATAAATTTATAAATTCTGATAGGCAACCAGATGTGTATACGGCAGGCCATATCTTCTCAAAAAATGTGTATCAAAATATTGCAAACTTAAGAGTAAATAACAAACTGATAGACTGACACACATTTTCACCATTAAATTACCTATACAAAAATCAGTTTCATAGCCTGAAGAAGAAGGTCTCGCACATCTTTATACTGAGTGCAGTCAGTCAAGGTGAGTCTCTGGACAGTCATATATGGAGAGGTTAACTGTTTGGCAGCAAACTCTGTCCTACTGTACTCTATATGCAGAAAAAAATAAGCAACAATTTTCGGATTAATATCTCATATCATCACTCCAAACACACAGGGGATACAAGCAGCAAGCAAAAACTCTGCACTAGGAAGTAGTGTGCTAATATGAGGGATAGGCATATGCACGCAAATACACCTGGCAGGTTGTGATCTTATGACCAACCCATGAGGCACATGACGAGTGCAAAGGTCAACCAGCTCTTGCAAAATCCAGTCTTCCCCTGTGTATTTAGACTATGCTAAACTCAGTTTATCTTCCCCTAAAATCTGCTGGTGTTTGTTCTCCTCAAATAACCCATTAAGATCCATGCCCCTGAATCCATATCCCCTATACTCTCAAGACACTATATGCATTAAACCAGTGATCTCATAAGAATAAATACTTGGGTCTAGTGGATAATTTCCTAGTCTTCAATTCCAGAGGGTTGTGGTTCATTTTCACGAGGGGCCTTTGGTGATGTCAAGAAAGTAATCTGCTCTTAAAGAGCTCCGTATAAGTCCCATCAGCACAGGCACTGCCATAGCCCCTACTGAGGGGAGTGTACAGCGTAAAATCAGAATCATAAATAGTAAACATATACCACAATTGTAAACCAATTAATTTGCCAGTATGAAAATATCTGACAGAAGTAGGTTGATCACATCACCATTATCATATTGATGCTTCTCTAAAACTTTGCAGGATAGAGATACCAAATAGTCAAGCATAATCAGTTACAAAAGAAGTCATCTAATGATCTTCTATGCAAGCAAATCTTAATATGCTACTGCCCTCAAAATAGACACTAGTTGTGACTCACTGTGGAACTACACATTCTGTTCTGGAAAACTATTTGAGATGGTATTTAATAATTTGCTTGATCTAAGCTCCAGAGTACAGGCATATTTCACATCAGTACCAACAATGGTGTAGCCAGGCTTCTCAAATAGAGTGAGAGTGGAGCACATATTTATTATGACAGTGCACCATGCTTTGGAAGGATTTAAACTTAAGTTATAATAATTGCACAATTTCACTGTGGAGGTACAACCATCCTTGCCTGAATCATATAGTCCAGTTTTGCTCGAATACATGCAATAGGTTATACCTGAATTTCAAAGGAGGATCCTCATTATGGTCTGATGTAAATAAATGGGGCCCTGAATAAATAGGGGGGCTGAACTCTAATCGTACGATTCAGCAGTTGCGGAACCTGAGCAATTTATCAAATATCATCAAATACAACCTAAACTATATTACTGCGACATACCACCATCGATTAATTAGCAGGACAAAATTTTGCATGGGAAGTTAAGTTACGTCATTTACATTTTGAGTGCTGGGAAAATTCCTCGAAATTACGGTAATAAACGGGGACTGTTATAAATTTACAAGAATAAATAAGCGTTGGGGTAACTACAAAATCACAAAAATTAATAAGCGTAGATCATTTGACGCTCAAGACTAGGCCTAATGACGCGATTAACGGCTACAAGCGAACGGAAACTCATCACTAATAATATCATAAATTTAGTCGTCAGATTTGGACCAATGACGAGGTTTACTCTAGCTCCTACTTCGGAGAAGAGGTGCATATGTCCCCAGTCCGCCTCTCCAGTGAAACGCCACTGGTCATGACTAGACCTACGCTACATATATCATATTCATAATGCTTAAACCGAAGACCATAGCATTCTAAATCATTTAGGAATCCATGGTTTAAGGCATACCCGTACCACTTTGCGCACGATGCACAAGTCGGGTTACGCTTCCTAAATAAACATAGAAAATTTTATAAAATAGATAATCTGCGAACTTACCTCACAAAGATAACTTGACGAAGACGGGCTCCATTTAGGCCGCCTACTATTTAACACCCATCTGTACCTTCTTTCCATATTTTTCTTCCCTGTTGGAAATCTGTACAGTTTGTAACCCATTTCACTCCTGTTCGTGCAAAATGGGGCCGCACAACATGGCATCATATCATGATATTCCGACTGCAAGGGAACTTGACTCGGTTCTTTACCACGTAAATCCGAACAAGTGTGCTGCCGCCGAAAAGTAGGGCCATTCACACGGAGACAAAATGGCGGCAGGTTTCCACAGGACACAAAATGGCGGCTGGTTTCCACAGGACAAAATGGCGGCAAGTTTCAACAGAACAAAATGGCGGCTGGAGATCACCCTGTTTTGTACAGACGTCTAGTATCATACAAGTCAAGTCCGCAGTTTTTTATAAGGGACGAGAGGGTTATGGGTTTCCAAAAGTTACTCAGCAAGGGATAAGGGGTGCATTATGTCGTGGGCTAAACAACAGAAACAGTTTGGCCGGTTCGTAGAGACGAAATTTAAGCTGTTCTAATTCGTCGACTTGAGTCGATGTTTCGGTATTCACAGTCAGGGAGTCTACATAATTTTGATCCAAACCTTAATTCGATGCGTTGCAAAAAAATGTGAGACTTAAACGCGGTATGGACCAGGTTGTTTTTCGCTGTTGATAATCGGTGTAGCGGAGCTGCGGTGAGAAAATGGCGTTTCTTGTTCAAGTCGTAAAGAGCGAAAGACATCGAGTTTGTGGAGATCAAAGAAATCATTTAGACATTTATGATTATCATGAGCTTTTAAAGAGGTATCTCTTAATGGTCAAGCTATTCTGGACATTGTACATTTACTGGAAGACGACTTTTCGAGGCTCTCTGGCCAGCATGTTGACCTTACTAAAGGCAATGGCAACGGCAATAGCGAAAGCACGAGCAATAGCAACAACTCTGCACTAGGAGGCAATGTGGCTGATATGAGGGCTAGGCACATGCACACAAATATGCCTAGCAGGTTGCGATCTTGTGACAAGCCCATGAGGCACATGACGAGTGCAAAGGTCAACCAGCTCTACCAAATTCCAGTCTTCCCTGTGTATTTAGACTACGACAAACTCAGTTTATCTGCCACTGATACTACAGGTATGTGCTTTTCTTTGGTATTGTGCTGTATCTGGAGCGTTTCAGCGAGGTGTAGGAGATATGCTTAATCTGTCTCAAGCTCAAGGGCGGGGAAGGTAAAGCAGATTGGGAGGGGGGCAAGTAGGATGGGTTCAAGTTTACTTTTTCACGTTCCACAGTATGCAGAAGCAAAATTTGCTCTGTCTCAATATGCATATTTTGCTGTGAATGTGACACAATGTCTGTCGCAATCAATTTTAATTTTGATAAAGCTAAAATGTGGTCACGGAAAAAAAGAGAGATTTGGCAAATCTTGGGGGCATGGCCCCTGTTGCCCCCCGTCCCTCCGTCCCCCCGTCCCTGAAGCTTTAGTAACCAGTGGCATCTTAAGGGTTGCTGAGGCCCTTGTACGACATTCTGGCCATATAGTATGCTTCAGGAATGGTGACAGACAGAAACAACTGTTTAATCGACGATACGATTTTCCAAACGTGTTGGGTGCTATTGACTGCAGGCATATTTGGATTATGCCTCCCGCAGTACAAAAAGCTCCATACATAAATCGAAAAAGTGCAAGAACGGATGTAGAGCGCAGTTTTGGGATAATTCAACGCTGATTGTCATGTTTGAGGTACGAACTTAAGGTTCGACCGGAGCGTGCGAGCCTTATGATTTTATTCACTGCCATAATAAATAACAAATCACTGGAACATGCTATACCTTTGCCGGACAAAGTGCATATTGCATCGTAGTTGCCCGCCATAGAGAAAAATTCAATTATATGATACTTTGTAGCGCCTCAGGTCCAAGGGCGAATACACTCTGACGCTTATCGGCATAAATGAGGACAAAGTACATGAAAATTTTTAACAACCTTGATCAAAGTTTGCTAAATGCGTCTCACAGTTGTGACAGTCTTGTCTGCAATTTCGAAACTGTGTATTGTTTCACAGGTAGCCCTGTCTGCGAACGCATTGATTTATAAATTCCACCCTGCGCGTTTGGTCTTGTTTACTTCTGTGTTCACCACACAGCCCAGAAAAATATTATCGTGAATACGATTTAAGTAGGCGACTAATCTTTTCTCGACTAGTCTAGAATAAGGCACAGGATCAACTTAAGCTCATTATCCCTTTCTATATACGGCCCTTTTGCTATAAATTGATCTTTACAACAACATTATATAGGAACCTGTTTGTTTGTCTTCCTCTATTTAACGTCACCCCCTAAGGTGTACATCATTGGTCTAATGCTCATCAGACTTCATAAACATATAGAACTCAAATCCCTAAAGGTCCTCGTAGGGATTCCCGTCACGAATCTGGCTTACTCTTGGTTTGAAGGTGATGCCGAGGTCACCCTTGAGCCTCAGGAAATTTGGAAATGTTTATCACAAATTGAAATACTAATACATGTTGAGCATTAAAAAAAGAAGAATGGAACACTTCAGTGGCAGTTTGGAAGGTGCAGGGCCCTGTATCGAAAGATTTTGTAGGGGCCTATGACGTCATGCATTGCAGGCAGTTCAGACATAATCATACTGCGGAAGTTCCGGAGGTAGTGTATTCCCTCCAGTGGGTATAGTCTGAAGTTTTCACTTACTTCCACGAAATTAATATAGATAGTTAAACACATACTATTTTCTTACTGTTGAAGAACAGGAACGAGCCATGGCCCTGTCGGCCTCCCCCTAAACCGCCACTGGAACACTTCAATGCATTTTTGTCACGAATTGAAAGCCAAAATTTTCCTGCTTGTTCCAAAGAGCACAAATTGCTGAAGCTCTTCATAAAACATGAAGCGTACAGAAATCACGTCTTTTCACGAACCTTACCAAAAATACGTCAAAACCGCCGTCTTCATAAAGTGAAGTGGCAATAAATATCTCCTTTTGTAAAGTCTATCCTTGATTGAAAGTGAAGCATGAAATTTTAAATAGCTTCGAAAATTCACTCGCTTGTTCTTCGTGGTTGAAACCAGTTAGAGGGGATTATATAACTGGAAAATAGAAATTTTAGCAACTAATTCTCATGCTGGACGAGGTTATATGAATGTCGAAAGAATAAGAAAGTATAGCAGAAACAAAAAGAAATGAACGTATAAGCACATGTCCGCGTAGCTATTTGCAAAAGACGGAGCCGTTTTTACCTTAGAAACTCAAGACTTTCACTTGTCTCAACGATATTCATATCGAGTTTTGCTCCCGAAATTGGCAATTAATCACTCTACTAAAGAGATGCAAGTATACGGAGAGCGCGTGACACACAATAATCGAATCAGCGCCCATAATATTATAGTATCATGTATAACGAGGGCTATTACAATCTGGCAATCATCAAAGTAGTACATTTGCTGTGCCTCCTTACAAATGTCTATAAGTATAATTCAAAATCATATAAATTTGGGTCATAAAGGCTAGAAGTTCGAAGATACGCTACTAGTTTACTTATTCATTGTTGAACAGAATTTTTGAGTCGCCTAGAAATAATCAAATGCATTCGATATTTTTTCTTTCATGCATACATGAAATATCCAGGAAATATTTTGTGTTGATTAAGTTATGGTTAAAAATAAACTATAGTGTTTAAAATTGATTTCATGTTGCAGCATTTTCTAACATGCATTCTTTGTGTTTAGTGGTCCAGTCCTTGCGTAATGTATAGTTGAGTTTGTTCTCTAATTACTTTACTGTTGAAATAACTGTTTCCTTTCTTAAATGTTGCCTTGTTCCTAGTACTTGAATAAACGTTTACTGCCGTGAACCTTGTTCAGATGACTGCACGTAAAGCTGGATGGCAGTCAAACAAGAATTCCAATAGTTTGTTGGTGGTACAAAACAATAAAACTCCACGAAATAGCGAAAACATTTTAGTACTGAAAAGCATTTTTCGTCTGACACTCCTCAGAGTACAAAATCGCCCGGATTGAGATAAGAAGAAATCAGTAAAACTTATACCAAATTGTGTTTTGAAAGTAGCCAATCAGAGGTCTGACTGCTACATTGGTATTGTTTTGACCAATCAGTGTATGTGGAACTGAATAGTTAGCCGAAAGAGCCCAATTAAAAAACAACAAATTCTTTTTGTCTGCAAAGCAACTCTCTGATGGCCTCTGCTCTGCAATGTGACGTTGCCATATGGCAGAACTTGCTTGAAAACCCATACTGTGCAAAATTGTATTTGGACTCTGAGGAGTGTCAGACCAAAAAAGCTTTTCAGTACTAAAATGTTTCGCTATTCCGTGCAGTTTCACACAAGAATGTAATGCAATCGTCAATATGAACATGGAAAGTATATGAGAGATATTCTAGTGCTATCCTTAGGTATTATCCTTAAACAGGGCGCCTCTTAAACAGTATCCCCACTAGTTGTAATTTCTGTGATAGTTTTTAAGTGAAAAGACATTGCTTTAAACACTCCTTCGCATACTTCTTTAGGGCACAAAAATCATCAGCTGCTCTATATTTTTTCTGATATTTCATGAACACTTAGCCCAATTTTTGCAAAAACGTTTAGACTTTTTCTCAAATTTATTCGAAAGTATTTTGAAAATAAATCTTAAAGTTCAAAACGTTGCTAATAATAATGTCATACTTACGCCCTACAAAGAATCTTCTACAAACAGCAGAAAATGTCTACGGTTATCAACAATGGAGATAAACCTCATTAATTTTCTTTCTAATTTTTTATATAATTAATTCAGGAGTGTTAGAAAAAACCCAATGTTAGAAAAAGTACATAACTAGATCCCAGCGGAGAGTCAAACACAAACATCTCTTACTGTCTACGGATAGATACTATTAGAATAAACTTGTTTATTGGTACATGTCAGGTAAATTGCTTAGAGGCTGTTAATTCAATATCTATTTGCTCTTTCGATTGTAGCTCATGTCAATCTTGCGCATTGTTAATTGGAAAATTACTTCTTCTACTTTACCACAGCAAAAATGTAGCATGATTTTCAGTTTATTCCTATCCTAATACCTTCCCCAATGGGATCTTTTTACCAATGGTCTCACATGACAAGCGAGAACACGAGATAAAAAAAATAAAACGACTGTCCTCTGGTTATGGAGATATAGATTTTTACATCAAGTTGCATATTTACACGTTCAAGTGACAAACCAGTCTTATGAAAATACGATTAACACCTTATGACCTGTATTTACTAGGCAGAGAAGTCTGTAAAAGTTAGAAGGCGTCCCTGGATTCAGTGTTTAATTCATATCCCAATGTAATTTCCAAAATCCCCTGCGAATAGCCAAATTACGCAGGAGCTACTTTTTGGATTCCTCCATGAACTGTGCACAAAAGTTGTCCACGTGCTAAAACGACAAAAAGATAATTGAGAATTTAGATCCATTATAAAAATTCAATTACAGTAAAAAACCTCTATTCAGTAAGAGGTGCTGTAGTATACAGCCTTTTTTGTGCTCATGTAGCATCTAAGAACAGAAACCCTTCAGGATCATCAAGATCTGTATTTACATTAAATATTTCAACATCAATATCAATGACCATATACCCTAACCCCGAAACTCCAAAGACAATACATTCACCGTCATTTTCTGGTAATTTCTACTCCAAAATAAACTAACAAATTGTATGATAGGTCTTCACAGGTTTGAGTGGTACCGGTAGGGTTTTGGTGACATTACTATCAAGGTTTTTAAGAACAAAATTAGATCAAACATCGCTATAAGGTTTCAGTGTGACTAGTAAACGAACTAGTAAATAAACAACGTAGGTAAAGTGGACCTGGTGCCCTTTCATGAGGTAAGCTCATTTATATAAGTACGAGTACCTTATGGAAATCAGTTTTCAAGGCAACTAATATTTTCCCGATTATGTTGGGTCGTTTCGTGAAGAAATCTTATGACACCAATACTCATAGCAGTGTCGCAAAACCTTGATCGCTTATCAAGCGTAGTCAACACTTTAGCCGATTTAATTAGAGGACTGTAAATATAT
>JAAAKL020005765.1:0-18860 GCA_010016065.2 Carybdea cf. marsupialis auct. non (Linnaeus, 1758)
CCCTCCCCCTTCCTCCCTCCTCCCTCCTCCCTCCTCCTTCCTCCCTCACTTTCGTAACGACAGATGGTATAAAGTCACTGGCCTTTTCCGCAATTATTGTTGCTTTATGTTCATCTATAACAAAGCTAAACTGCTAGTGCAAGAAACATCAAACGTATATTTTGGGCCATTTATCCATCAATTCACAATACTAAGGAGAAAAATATGGCAATTTGTATTACTTTTAAAGGGGAGACAAGACATCTGCTGCTTTTGCCAAAACTACAATAATCCTCTGTAATTTCCTTCATATTTTGACAAACCAAGCTATACACCCATGGTCGACAGAAAGTAGAGAGTGCGGAGCTTCCATTTACATTTAATTTATTTATTTATTCACGGTTCTCGTGTCTTCACGTATGAATACGAGTCCAAACAACGCGACATCACAATGGATACGAGGTTGTATTCTTATGTGACGACTGTCTTTTAATAAGGCGTGTAAATATTAGCCTATCAAGGACCATTTGGCTAGGTTTTTGTTTCCTTCTTCCAATATTTCAATGCAATGAGTTTTAAATATGTTAAACAAACGATTATTTTCTGTAAAGCAGTGAAAAGCAGAAACAGAGACAAATAGATAATGTCGGAGAGACTGAGATAGAAGTAAAGTCATGATTATGGTAGTGAATATGTACTGGTCAAACTAGCACGACTTCCAAATGACAGGTGATGACAAACAACAATTTGGCTCTAAGCCCACAATAGTTATATGCCTGTCATAGCTCTCGGTTAACCAAAATCATACATGTACATGGATTCACCCTAGTCCCACTCGATAGTAAGTAACGTATTCTGTTCAGACAGGAGGCGTATTGTTGTTTACTATGGCACTAGGTAATTTGTGGATAGACATCTCAAACTTCCCCATACTCAGACAAATGTCTGCATACAAGCCGGTTTTTTCAATTTAAAACTATGTGTCAAAGGATGTCAACTTGTAGTCTGTAAATGCGTATTAACGAGAAGCGGGCATCGGTGGCCTAGCCGCGGTCATTTATTCCAGTCACAGATATCTTCTTAATCTTTTGTTACCAAACTGTTAATGATGATTTCATAACCGCTCTGTCGTACAACTCCAGCACTTACTATCTTTATTTGTTTTGACCATGTACTGGTAGTAGACAGCTATGCCACGAATACTACTGCACCTCTTACCTCCTTAAAAGTTGTTAACAAACCTATGAAGAAGGCTATGCTTGTGTTAAGATACAACTGCTTCTGTAGTCGCTTAGACTGTCATTTCATCAACATCTTCAAATTAATAACAGACTTCACCTACCCTGCACACGTTTATGCAGTGGGATTATATGTCTTCTCATAACCTAAACTGATTACTTCTTGAAAAAAAATTACGCAAAATACATAAGTAGAACCAGGTTCTGTTTTCCCCCAACTGTTTATTCAACAGCAGAAATTTACCAACGAAGCTGTGACTTCCAAAATAGATTGTTCTGAAGCACCTCTGTTTTTGGTAACCAACTGAGATTTATGTAATCTGAGATATACTTAAATCTAGTTATGTGTCGAGAGGTGAAGTAAAAGTTTATCACTAGAAAATCTGAGAAACTGTTGTGTGTTCACAGGGGTTAGATGTTAACGATATTTTACATTTTCTATTCCTAAAGCTTTTAATACGACCGCGGCTTTTCAGCAACGGATATCCATTGACACGTCCAACGAAAAGAACATGGAGAGAACCTCCAGCGCTGTTTATTACAAAACAAAATCTGAGTAATTTCAAATCAATGGTACATAGACATAGCTTAGTGATTGCCATGTTCTGTCTATAACCACATCTAGAAAAAAACTATGCCTTTCAGAATCGATGGCAATGTCAAGCTACTGAGGCATGGTATTTGACTATAAATTGTAAGGTAGTGTGACGTTTTGCACTTAATTTTATAACCTTGTCCACGACATACGCTTTCAAACAGTCGAGCGCCAGCACGTCAAATTTGTTGCCAGAGAAACATGTTTTGACTCTGTGGCCCATAGACTATAACTAAGGGCAATTGCTTTCCCTGAGCTGATGGTGATGTCATAGCAACTTCAGCTGTTCGCAAGGTAGGATAACTATGGGTTGCGATTTCCTGGTGTTTGGTAATCTAATGCTCGTGTTGTGAAACATAGGGTACTGCCACTTAGACTTCATAGCTGCAAATCAATCTGGCCCTGTGTAACAATTGTACGATTGCGTCACAGTAGTTGAAGATTCTCTGTGATATTCAGAGCGCACCTTGCCTGTGTGAATAACTGAGATGAGGCAGCTGCGTATGTGAATAAACCCGGTCGTTTCTAAATGAAAGGTACAGAAATAAACTGCGAGCTTTCTGTAAGAAGATTCATGACAGAACGTCAACCCAATGACGTAGGCACTGGAAGTACCAGAGAGGTCAACTCTCTCTCCTTACCTCCAAGAGTCAATTAAGCAACCTTTAAAAGTCTATTGAGGATAATTTGAGTTGGTAGTAAATTCCTTTTCAAATTCCTCTTGGATGAAACATCATTTATAGTTGCTACTTTTAACAGACATTTTCCTAATATTTCTTTGTTTCTTCAATCTCCATATATTCTAATCTAGCAATACCACATCATTAGTCTTTCATGTCACTGCAGGCAGATAGCCTCCACAAGGTTCTCCATGCTTTTCAGTCCTTGGCTCTCCTCATCCAGTTCGTCCCACAATTTTCGTCAAGGTGGTCTTTCCATCTTTTCTTGGGTCTTCCCTTGGCTCCACGTAGAATCATTTATTTAATATGATGGAGGGTGTAGCCGTGTGGTCTAAAAGCTTGCTTTGAAAACCACCGACCTCGGTTCGATTCCATCCCCGGGAAGCTCTGACAACTTCTCTTTACCATAGTCACGGGGCCCACCCAGTCCATATGAGGGAAATCGGGGAGACGAAAACTTAAGAAGCCCGTCGGATGGAATGTACTTACACGCATATGTTTTAACGAGCAAATTTCCTCCCCGATGTATTGTGATGAAATAAAATAATAATAATAATGATAATAATAATAATAAAATAATGGACAGTTTCAGTTCAACAATAGAACCTAACTTGCATCTAATCCTACTCTGTTCCTAGCACATATTCTTGTCTTCCCGTAACTATTAAAGACTACAAACAATTTTTCGTTTTACTTTACGTCGACAAAGACCGAAAGAAAACCGGTACTCAAAAATCTTAGATTTAAATGCCCCTTTCAAACTAACTTTTCTTAAATTGAATCATAAATCATGCTTTTTCTCATTTCCTGTTAATGTGCTTTATACAACGAAATGCTTTTCAAGGTTTACTGCAAGAAAAAGGCTAATTTGAAGGCCAACTTGGCAATGACACAAAATTTAGGCTAAACCACGTCTTAAACGTAGTGATGACCGAGGGCAGAAAAGAAATCCAAGAACAAATGAGCTGTAGCTTCCATTTCCAAACATTTCACTGTTTAACTAGTATCTAGTATAGTATTGTATTTAAAGTACACTAAAACTAACAACCAGTGCAAAAGTATACTGGGAGGACTAAAAATGCCTTCACGCCCCCTCCCCCCACGCTTCCCCGGAGCAGAATCAAGATTGCAAAACGTACGCCAAAGATTACTAACGTTGGACATGCTGTTACACTGTGAGAAAGGGGGCTCCAACGTCTGTCCTCTCGAGCAGAATCAGTTGTGAAAAAGGCATGAGTATTATTCGGGTTAAGAGTGGTAATACGTTTTGAGTAGTGTTTGTTGCGGAGTTTCTGTTCCTGTATTTTCCATCAGAAATGAACGTTTTTATCTCAGAGGTGGGTTGAAACATTCCTGGATCAAACCGATCAGCTTATTTCTTGACAGTGTCATCGTCTTGGTTTGATCAAACAATGCACTAAGATCTTTCTCAAAAGATCACGATAGCATCCTCTTCTGGCTGTTGCTTTGGTTCCGATTGAAAATAGCCATTGAAAAACTGTCTCTTTGAACCACCTTGAAAAATCTGGGACCCTCCATTTTGTTTTACCTATAAGTGTTAACTGAAGTTTATCTTGTATGAGTATCTTGTCATGTAAAAATGGTTCAGTTGGCCTAGTAGTCTGAGGTGAAATAAATAAAGCGTTGCTTGTGAAACAACATAGAAATGTTTTAAAATTTTCCTGTGAATATCCTGTACCCTTTATCCAGCGGTCGTCCACCATTGGCTGGCAAATCAAATATAAGTCTGTGGAAACTAGCTAAGGAAGTTTGTTTGATATTTGCAAAAGAACAGTCTCTTTGTCTGCTTGCCGCTTTAAAGGCGGTTATCAATATGAAACTACCGGAGTTTCTTTACAAAAAGACTTGTGTAAATACAGGCGTCTTTTAACAGATCAGGCTCACTAAACCATCCAACTCTAATCACGTCCCTTATCTTTCAGTTTTTTTAACCTCAGCTGTTTCTTGTTGGTTTACTACACGCTGTTCACTACTGGAGTTTGACTGCAGCCATTTGCGAGTGTAAAAGTAGACAAGAAGCCAAGTGAGGAGAATCCCATAGCCTTAGCCTTTTACATGGGTGAAAGGGTTGAACATTTCTGAAAATTAAAGTACATTTTAAAATGCGTTGATGCGTTTGATTGCCACTGTGCACATCTTAACTTACATCGCTCTTTGAACTTTTTGATACCCTGTAGAAATACATTTTATTTAAAACCACTCGCAATTCTACAATTTCTCGCTTAAATTTATATCCCAATTCAAGAATATTCCACCATCCCCAAAAGGACCACGCTAGAAGACTACAAGGGCATAATTCGTTACCAACAAGGATAAAGAATCGAAGGGCTTTATTGTATGGTTTTTTATGCAAAGATTACTTGGAATTGTTAGAAAAGGTAAAGCTTGAAAAATATCACAATTGTAGCTAAGTGCTAAAGAGTTTTGCTGTGATACGGAGCAGTTTACACTTTTGCAAATCAAAGTTCTGCGTTAATGAGGTACGAGCAAGTTTCCAAGCACGTTGCCCAGATGCATCATTTCAATACCAGCAGAATGGAAAGAAGCCAATGCAAGGCCTCTATACGCTTACATAAAAACCGTCGATTGCTTTATTATGAGCAAGCGTAAATAAACATCAGTTTCAAAATTGAATCTGGTATGTTGGCATTGCCTCGAGGAAATGGCTTGGTTTCTAAATTTGCTATGCAGGAAGGAGCCACAACCTTGTAGCAACGGACCGGCAGATTATTTATTATGTATTATATTTAATGGTTCCCTCAAAGTAGACACAACTATTGCTATTTTCTCTTTCTTAATGGTGTACGTTTCTACATCGACTCGAGTAACCTCAATTTAAAGTAAAAACTGAGAATGACCCACAATCACATGTTGACGATGATGACCAATAACGTTGATGATCAAGAACCCACATATCTAATGAAATCAAGTCTCCATATCCAAACACTTTTACCATTTTAGTAGTAAAGGATACTGTTAAAGATACACCACACATTAGAACCTATGGATGTATCTATGCAAATTTACACAATGGCGCCCCCAAAGCCCCCCTTCACCGCTCAGCAGAATCAGCTGTGCAAAATTGATATGATCAATGCTAGTATTTTTTATGAAAATAAAAAAAAAGATTTGGAGGTATGACCAGTTTTATGATATCTATGCAGATCCAACTTTAAAAAGGAAAACTTTTTATTTTATTTTTTATTTCACTGCAGTATCTGAACCAAATTGTTTAAATGTTTGGTCAACTAAATATATGATGCAATTTTTTATATACAATACGCAGGATAGCTTAGTTTCCAAAATATTTTTGAATACTGGATTCTGAAATTTTAAGAAATTCCGTGTTCAGGGTCATAATTTGTACAAACACCAATGCAAAACATGGGGCTTTATTCACCGTATGATCTTATCTGTGCATTTTGAAATTTGCGTGTTCTAAAGTCGTGCAGCACATTTTAAGACATCTGCGTGGATTTAACTTTTCTCGCCCTAGAAACATGTCTCACTTGGTAATCGAAGAATCTCTTAAATTGTACCTAAAATAAGAAAATACCCAGTTCATAATTATCAGAAAAACAACCTAGACCGGTTTGTGGGAGGTGTGTACAACACGCTTACTTTGATTATGAAATTCTGTTTTTAATATTCCTTGAAAGATGGAAACCTTTTTAGTGTGACCGGATAAAGAGAAATGGGCCCACGTTTTTCCTGATGTTTGTATGAAAATTCGTTTCGTTGGAAATGAAATCCATACAAAATAATCTTCAAAGAATTTTCCATAAGAACAAGAAGCTGGAAGTGGGCATCATAGACTCCTCCTGACTTGATTGATGAAGAAGGTTGTAACGGTGCTCTACAGTGTGGTGATAGTGTCTCATTATGACCTTCAAATGCTTCCTCGCGTGTTCTCAGGGAGACTTCTAAAGCTCATAGTATTATGACCACCTCTATGAACATTTCAGACAGGTTCTTCAACGCCACATTTCACAGTCCTTCTTCTTGTTTCGTTCTACCACACGACACAAGCAGGTGAACTTGAGAAGTCTTCGAAAATACCTTAGTTTCCAGGCAAAATTTAAAATGACCTTATAATCTGCGTTGTCCAATGATCTGGTTAGACCAGGTATCTAACGAACAATAGCACATGCATCCGAACGGTTTTCACTATTTTAGAAGTAAAGGATGGTACGATAAGTTTGCTTAATTTTAGTGCAGTTGTACATAGAGTTATGAAGATGCATGGGGTTTCAAAATTTCGTCTCCCCACGAGCAAAATTAGTCGTAAAAATCCTAGCAGATTATGGCCAAGTGCCGTTATGCACAGTTTACACGGAATGGAATCTAAACAGGAAAGATCTCTACTTCAAATATAGTTCAGAGCATTTCATCGATCATTGCACACCACAATAGTGTAACCACTGGGGGATGTGGGCTCTAGCCCCTCCAATTATTCCTCAATGTAATCGAAGATTTTTAATAGATGTCCTCAGAGCTATTAGTATTAAAACAGCTACCAGGCTACCAGCCCCACCTCCCTCCCAGTACTCAGTATTGGGAATCTCAAAATAGCCAAGGCAAGATAAAGAATAATGAATTTTAACCAGTGTCAGTGCAACTTAAACTGCCTTTCAAAGAAATAATATGATAAATTTTCAAGACTTGCTCTTCAATAAGAAGCCCTTTATAACCGAAAAAACTCTTCAAATTAATAGGGTTGAACTTTCATTTACTTACCAAATATAAAATTTCCGACCATCCCTCCAAAGTTATACACTGAAAGACTGTTAACATAGAAACAAACATGTTGTCAAACGTTGTGATACCATCGTTTGGCCCAGGCCAAATTGCAGGGTCAGCACGAAGACATGTTTCTGTATTCTGACACCGTCGCCCCCAGCCTCCTGTATTGTCACAGGGTCTCGGACGCTCATATGTTTTTGTTATTTCCACTGTGAAGAAATCAAACAAAAAGGACAATTAATAAGTTAATGGAAAATTATTAAAGTAGCTCTGTGGCTGAGCGGGGACGGGACTTTATATTTCGCTTGTTGGTCTCAAACGTATGGAGGGTTATTCTCTGGTGCTCTTGCACCATTTTGCTATAGTTCTATAGTTGTTTATCTCCCATATTGCTGTTCGTCTGTTGCTCTGGCCTTGTTTAAAGGTTTGATATGGTCGTCCACGGTAACTATGCTGTCATTGACTTTTAATATCGGTATTCCAACAACTCTGCTAACACCTACATAGGAAAGTCTTTTCGATTATGCCGTCCATGTCATTATTGGAGCAAATACTGTGCAAGATCCTGATATTAACCTTGAAAAATCGGCATACGGATCAGGACGTACGGTGACTTTGTTTGTCACAACAAACGAAATAACGTCAAGTAAAAATAAAAGTAAATAACTAATAAATCAATACTTACAAATTCCGGAATTGTTTGTAAAACAAGTGAAGTGAAAGCTTCCTTTTAAAAGTTCCAATCCAATAATAGAATAAATCACAATGACGAATAAGACTAGTAATAAAATCTGTAACAAAGGAACCATGGCACGTATCAGGGATTTCATAACAACTTGAAGACCTGAAAGAAGAATAAAACATATTTCGTAATCTTGTATTAAAAAAGCGCAACATTTCCAACACCTCGGTAGCATTAGAATGGAAGATGCAAAAAGTGATAACGAGGTCAGATCAAGAATTGCCATGATACATTGAGTGCTTTTCACCAAAATCCACAACTAGACAAAAACGAGAGAGAGACCTGTCAATACCATGATACGGAGTGTGCCCCTTTGTGACTCGGGACCGTACGCCACGAAGAAGGCTGACACCAAAAGACTTGCAAGCTGTGAAATGTGGGCAAGTGGAATTTTGTATAAAATCAGTTGAACTGACAGCGTGTGTAAAAACCAGGTGCAAAGGATAGTAGTAGAATATGGGACATCGATTGAGACTATCTGGAAAAGGAATGTCCGCTGGAAAGAGATCAATATAAATTCAAAATGACTGCTACGATCTGTTGTGGAAAGAGGGGTGCTTATTAAAAGAACAAGGCAGAAGGGGAAGGATGGTGCTGTTAGAAAAACAGGTATATAAACACATTCAGGCAATTGAAAATGAAAGGGTTGAATTGAGAGGGTGGAGGCGATTTGCATTTTCAGGACCGCACAATGAAATGAATAAACATATGAGGAAGTATCAATCATTTATATTTATGTTTATCAAAGTGCTTTAGTTATCAATAACACTACATCAGGGCATGGTCATAGTGATTTTTTCAATAGTTATGTGATACCAATCAGGGGTTACCTTTTCTTACACGAAGCAATGCTGTATTTCTCTTGTTAGTAAAACTTTACGTGTTTACAGTTATCATTATTTGATCTATAAACTTCTGACATCTTTTGAACAAACCATGTTTTAATACATGATGTATTTAGCCGTTCTTGTATCTCAGCATACATTTTAAAAGTAGCTTGGTTCGGTCTTTCCTACCTCCTCGACGATTACCTGTTTGCTCTTAGTTGCTCTACTCTAAATGCGATTTGAATTAATTTGCTAGAGTACATGATTAACTATCAAAACAGATATATTAAGAGTCATTATGTACTTACTAGGAATTCCTGAAACCAATTTAAGTGGACGCAAGACTCTCACAGCCCTCAAAGCTCGAATTGATTCGGAGTTTCTTTTCGTGCTACTATCTGACACCTGACTTGAAACCTGTACAAGCCTTAAATTGAAAAAAACGCGGATAAGTCAATAGTTATACTAAGCAGAATAGCAAAAAATGTGAATTCTTATCAACGATGTGATTTTCTGTTTTACCATAGTAAACATGAGAAGATCAATAATCCATTGGAATCATTTGTACGCATTTATAACATTATTACGGTTCATTATCTATTTATTTAAATTTATTTCAAAATGGCTGAAGACATTTTATTACATTCTTCTTGACTCCCCTTTTGCCCCTATTTCAGTATAGTCGACGTCATTTGAAGTATTTTTATTTTATTTTATCCTCATCATCGTCATTGACATCATAATCACAATAACGGTCGCAATTATAAACATCACATTGTCATAATTAAGAACATCGTTTTAATCGTCCTCGTTGTGTCGCCATGGCAAACGCCATCAAAATTGTCGATATTTGCTTCCCCTAAATAAAGAAAAAGATTCGTCATTTTGGTTCTTTATTATCGATATTACCAATACATATTTAATTATCAATTTGTTGATCTGATTGAACTGAATCAAGGTTGATCAATTTATCATGCAATCTGGTCACGGTCTGCATTGCAATATCAATTATTATGAACATATGTAGGACTCATAATATCCTCGACTAGATTTGGAATTTACAATTTGTAGAAGACGTATGTCTCGTTTCTTAAGAGTTACCTAGATTAAAAGGAAGCAGAGCACGGGCTAGGTGCCCTGAGATATACCGATTAAAGAGAGATAAGCTAGCATAGTACCGGTATAGCGATCCAAGAGCTTATCGAGAGAACAACACCTGGCTTTGCCAATGCGCCGAACAAAATAGAACGTCCCTCAGCAGGTGAAATGACTACATAAAATATTTTCTGATAGGGAACTAGAAATTCTGTTGACGCAAATTAACAGATAAGTTGGCTCGATAAAGCAGAGCGCAAAACGTGATATGTCAGAGAGACTCTTGTCCTTCATCATCTGGTTCCCGCCTCCTCTTGTATGAAATTAATGTTACGCTGAACTCTATATTGCCGTTTTTATCTTTTGTATGAGCTGCATTACTCAGCTGTTGAATAGTAGCTCCTCTAAACTATCCTACCAGACTCAAATTTTATTGTGATACACACTTGGCAAGTCACACTCTCCACTGTAGTCCGGGTTTGAGTACAAATTCTTTACATGTTGCGTCCTCAAAACTTTAGTGATAAAGATTTAAAGTGTCGTTGATGGCCATTTCATCCATTGAAGTGTATTTGAGTAGTAAACCTTTGTAAGGCTACATCTATCTAAGTTTTTGCGACTGCTGCTCGATGAAAACCAACAAAAATATATGTTGTAATACTTTAGAAACCCTACTACAATTATTGGAAACATTCAAAGGTGATATAAATTTAAAGGAGAAAAATAAACTTGCTTAACCCCATTAATTTTGAATAAGGAAGAATTCATCTATAACGTCCTCCCCTGTTTCCAATCGAAAGTATATTCTCACACACCTTGTCCTCTGCTAAAATGAAGCAAATATTGATAGCATCCTTCCCTCCCTCCTCCCTGCCCCCAGAAAATAATCATTTCCCCCTTGTTATAAACCTCTGACATAACCAACCAAAGTTTACGCAAGCACATGTGTGATAATATTTTTATTTCTATATTTGACCATGTAGACATAGTAGACTTGTTTTGAAGTTTTAGCTGAAACTAACAAAATTTCATAGGACATGCATCAATTATCAACGAACTCCGACTTAAAATTTTCATACAAAAATTTGAGACTAAATATGATTTTTTAAGGCTTATTCTGATCCAGTTTACTCAACGGACTACGACATTTTCTAGGCAGCGAAAAACTATTTCGAAGTCAAAAATCATATGCCTTTTTCCAGGCGATGAAATTTGGAAAATCCATTACGGAACCTTTTCCTTTTTGAAGCAACGAGGGCTCGACATTTTCCCAATTATGAGGAATGTTCTCAACTGTGACAAGTAGGATTTCTAATGATTTTTTTTCTCTTAAGATCAACAATCTACCTTGAATACGTCTACCAACATTATACTTCGATCATCATGAAATTGACCATGCATAAAGATCTTAGAAATTCATGGATCTTGATAATGACATAGCCGACCCATGTTAGTTACGTATAGATAACAGAGGCCTTCTTTCGTGCGTTTGCCAAGTAACTGCCATCACAACATCATGTGAATTGCACGATGATGTAATGAAATTAACACAAGGAACCATAACATTGTTACATCCTCGCAATTGCTATTTTCCCCTTAGTCCTTTGATTTTTTAATCTGAAAATCCATATCATAGGTATCGTCCTACAAATACTCTAGCTTTGTTTGAAGAATAGCCCTCTTGTCATGAAAAAGGAGCGGCAGCGTGAGTGGGTGACTTTGAGAATTGATTAGAATTGATTTTAAAATTGACACATCTTAAAGCAGAGGGTACCATAGTATTTTTTAGCGTATTTATTCCCTGCATTTCTCGTCTGAAATGCTCCTTCAGCTTGCATATACTCAGGAGATAAAGAATATCTGCAGGTGAAAGAGGAGAAGCAGGATGAATTCGGGAGTAAGGTAATCATTCAACAAACTCCTAATACCAACAATTTCTATGGTTGTCGTAAGAAATCAATATTTCTTCCCTTAGTTGCCTGCAGCTAATGGACTCTATATTCGCTTCAAAAATAGCATAAAGGTATGAGGTGATCTGATTGGCTGAAAGATGTTTGAATTGTTCTAAAGGTGTGAATAATGAAGATTGTTTCCTAACAGAGGGTTTGACACGCACTCATTTAAAGCTACCTCTTAATCTTCTGCGTCTTGAGCTTAACAAGGAAACTAAGCAGTCTTCCCATCATAGCTAGAGCAGTGAAATGTCGAACAGGAGGGTTGGAAGGCTGTCGTTGTGAAATTGATGACATCAAAAACTTTGCAGTACTTTGAGTGTTAGAAATAAAAACGAGTTAAGAACATGAAATAAGGTAAACTGTTGTGTTTACGATAATTTATCTAAGAAAGAATCTTCTATTTCATATAAAAGTGTATCTTCTAATTCATCTAGAAGTGGATCTTCTATTTCATATAGAAGTGTATCTTTTATTTCATCTAGAAGTGGATCTTCTATTTCATATAGAAGTGTATCTTCTGATTCATCTAGAAGTGGATCTTTTATTTCATCTAGAAGTGGATCTTTTATTTCATCTCAAAGAACGCATTCATTATTTCGCATGTCATCGAGGTACCATTGTTTGGGACTTGTTGTCAACGTCTTAAATGTAGCCTATCAGCTCCCTATGAAACTGGTGTGATCAAGAAAATTATTTGTAGAATTATAGAATTCGCGGGAAACTGTAAGCTTGGTATAGTTTGTGACAAATAGTATTGTCCTATCTGAGCGTAGGAAATCTATTCAGTCACCAGAGACTGTAACTGATCTTAGCAAGCATCTTTGTATAAAGCTCAATGACTATTTGATCGCAGATCATCTGCATTAAGAACACATCTGCAGGATATTGATGATTGGAATAAAGTTGATCTCAAGTGACACTTTGCAGGAGTAAACATTTGCAAGAATACAATTTATTTACATTGTAAATAAGTAATAAATTATTCATGTTGACGCCATGAGGGAACGATGCACTAAATCGCTGCAGGTGATAATTTATGCTTTGTTCAAGTAGCCAACATGATCTGTTCAGTTGTACAGTATTATCACACTTTATGCGAGCATACCGCACGGTAATTCCTTCAGTTAACAAAATTAGGCGTTGTTAAGGGAGACGTCACTGTATGGGTAATAAATTGAGAAACAAATATAAACTCCGTAAATCTATATCTGTAGGTCAGGTCTAATCTCGACGTTTCTTAGTGCCTAAAAGTGACTGGAGGAGTCCCATAAAGGATGGCATTATCTTGAGAAAATATGAAATTTGGTTTGTTTTGAAATGCACTGTGGGAGTTAGCACTTTTCCTTTCTTTCATCAAACATGTTTTTAGCAACGTAAGGTTCTCGATTAAATTTTTCATCGCTAGTTAATAGGGGAGGTCAATAGTTAATTGCACTCAGTTGCACTGAGTTGTTGTAAAGTACCGTTTTCCGTCGTTGGACATATCCTTTGAGTTTAGGCTTCTACTTTTAGTATTTTGTGCCAATTTTCGATAGGGGTTTCGAGGAGTCAAATATTATCCAACATACAGGGATTTATTATGAAAACAAGTGTGGCATTCGAAGGCTAACAGAGTAGTAAAAATACTAGAACACAAGAAACACAAAATCAGCATGGTGCCAACACCCAATAAAGTTCGATCCCTACTTCCTCGGGAGTCCGCAACCGAACAACGTAAATCAGCAAACAATCCAAAGTCCAACAGCCTGAAGATGGGAGCGTAGCCCGTAGCTCCGAAAAAGGCTACGACTCAAGACGTGACAAATATCTGCTATCAATAGTAAAAATACTATCAACAAAGTTCGTTTACACACCAACCAGTTGTTTTAGAGCAAAACCAGATAAACTAATAATTCGCAGGGCAGGAAAGATGGAAAAAAGTTTCCTTGACAACAGAAAAAGAAAGTGCTGGTTCCTTCTTTTGCCTACCATCGAGTATATATATAAGTCAAGTTTCCTGTTGTTAATTCAATATTTGGAAAGGTCCTAAGCATGGAGTTAATATAGGAGGGAAATATTGAACAATGGCTAACTTTATTCCGTCGTTATAATTCGCTGCTGTTTGTAGCAAGTAAAAAAACAGCCATTTCTACATTTCAGTTTCACATCAAGCATTGTTGACTGAGTGAGTCTATCTGTGAAACATCATCACATGATTGATTACCCTGCATGCCTTACCATGCGTTGAAGAGCAAACACTACAAGAAAGATTTGATAGATGACCTATAAATAATAGAACCTAATGCCGACTAGATTATTGGTGATAACATCTTTAAGTTTGCAAGCCTTTATTATCGAAGCCTGTCTGCAAGGTTGCTACAGGAACAAGTGTCACTGTGACGCAAAATAGAACTATATCAACATCTTTACCTCTCTTACGACAGATTTTGCATTACTTACACACTCACGCTCGTGTATTCATTGAGTAATTCCTTCAAAAACTGACAGGTCTACCTGACTTCCAAAGAGACGATTGACTGACTACATCGTCGGCCTACACATTCATTTATTCCGCAATGACTAACATACGTTCTCAATCACATTTTCACTTGAACGTTTACTCATTTGATCATTCACTCCATCATTCATTTTTTCATTCAATTAGTCACTCGCTTGCATTCACTTTTTCATTTAGTTATTTATTCCTTCATTTATTCCTTCATTTATTCCTTCATTCATTCAGAAGCTTGCTCACTCATTAACTCACTCACTCATCCACCTACTCACTCATTCAACCACTCACTCATTCAACCACTCACTAACTCATTCAGTCAATCGATACCTTAATTGCTTGCTCAATCAATCACTCACTCATTCACTCACGCATTTACTCAGTAGGTTAACCAATCACTTTCTCACACATTCACGTAATCACTCATTCCACCACTCGTTTACTCAGTATCTTACTCACTCGCTCACTCATTCAATCACTTATTTACTCAGCCACTTACTAACTCATTCACTCTATCGTTACCTTAATTGCTTGCTCAATCAATCACTCACTCATTCACTCACGCATTTACTCAGTAGGTTAACCAATCAATTACTCACACATTCACGTACTCAT
Organism: Carybdea cf. marsupialis auct. non (Linnaeus, 1758); assembly: GCA_010016065.2. Taxonomy (NCBI): domain Eukaryota; kingdom Metazoa; phylum Cnidaria; class Cubozoa; order Carybdeida; family Carybdeidae; genus Carybdea; species Carybdea cf. marsupialis auct. non (Linnaeus, 1758). The sequence goes on from JAAAKL020005765.1 coordinate 14,982, forward strand.
TTACGCATTCACTCATTTATTCACTTATTCACTTACTTGCTCACTCACATATTGACGAACCCACTCCTTCACTCATCCACACTTTCATTTACTCAGCAACTCTTTTACTCACTCACTGACTCATTCTTTCCTGCCCTCGTTTTTCCCCTCACTCAATTTTTCATTCATGCTCTTCATTCTTAATTAGCTGTCGCTTAGCTGACTCCTTGGCAGATTTTATCATGACAAATATTGCTGACACAGTACACACTTCCTTCGTTGTGGAGTCAGCAATATCTGAGGCAGAGTCCTTCTTTGACTATGAGAGGCCAAATAAAGGTTCGACGTTCCCAAATATAGTTTCTTGAACAGCATCATGTCAAGCCCATGTTTTCTAGATCATCTACAGTTGTCACGATTTACCCAAAATATTTTGAAAATTTATGTTCAGGAATGGTTAAGAAAGATTAAAATGAAGCACGAGGTAGCAGTGAAATAAAGCTTGGTTTTAGATTAGAACCTTAATGAATAAAACAACCAGGGATCTTGCAGCGACTTGCGTTTACCATAGAATAGAAATATCACACTGCAACCGTGGGGGAATCAACTTTGTTTTTTAAATAACATAGCCACTTTTCCCACACGTTTGCAGCTGCTGTAGGATCAATTTTCCTTTAAACGTCCACTTGATCTCCGAGAACTAACTTTAAAACAGAGAGGTCGTCTTGAATATGAATCAGGCACCTTAAAGTTTGTTAGCGTAGATTCCAATAATCCAGAAGTGAGGACTTAGTTATATTGTACATGTTATAATGATTCCGACTATATCAATGATTCTATGCAGAAAATATCCAGAAATTGAATGTATAAATATATAGAGATGCATATATAAGGGTCATGTATTTGTAGATGTATGAATTATGTTTATACACTTATTTATATTTATATATATACCTATAGATTGAAGTCACTAAGACAAGCATTTTTGTTCACTTTCAGAAAACTTTACATGTTATCTCTTTTCAATGCAGATCTTGTTATAAAAATCTATATGTGTATGTATATGTAGATGTTTATTTATATGAGCACTCAGATATACACACTAGCAATCATGGAATACATAGTAACACATACCGTGATAGTGGGGATCGAACCTGAAACCTCTATCAAAGATATTGCCTAGTGCACTAAACAGTTCAATACTTCAATCTACAATCCAGGATGTCGATCAATTGAGGACCAAAATTACACAAGCGCACCTCCCGAGTTACCCTCCATCCCCATTTTGTTTATTATGATCTATGCAACAGATAAATTTCATTGTATTAATTTGCCAACATTGACATTTTTTGCAATATGAAGACTCCATCATTTCATCTGTTTATTTTTAAAAGTTTGTTTACGATTCAGAAGATCGATATTGCGCGAAGTAGCGAGACCATTTTTGCACCTAAAAGATTTATCTCCTGACACTGCCCGTAGTACAATTTCGTCAGAATGGAAAACAAAAAGTAAGGAATGAAACTAATACCCAACTGTGTCTTTAAAGTAGCCACTCAGAACTCTGATTACTAGATTGGTGTTGCTTGGACCAATTAGTACCCGTAGAACGAATTAAGGTCCACCTTACGTGTTAGGAGGAAGGAAGATAATTTTGCTGTCGACACTATTTGAGGATCGAAGCAGCGTGCAAACCCTAAATAGTTAGAAGGAAACTTTCTTGGATACAAATATAGAATAGAAAAGAAATTATTTTCAGCCATTACTATGAAGTGCCCGAAATTCGGGACAATATGTGATAAACAATAGCTTTTGCTATTTTTTGCAATGTTTGCGAAGTTGATAATTCAACAATTTGTTGGAAATATCCATTTTGGGGGTTTCAAAACTTAGTCAACCTCCCTTTGAAAAATTGACCCGTCCTCCTGTTAAAGCAACTTCCTCTATTTCAAAGAGTAGGCTTCTATGGTGAAAGTAATTCTCCTGAATGATTGATCAGTTGATATCCTAGAACGGGACAACCCTTAGTTCTTTCGCCCACCGTTTTGTTGTATACGAATGTAATTAGTGAAGGGAAGATTATTGTAGCTACTTATCTTACATTCCTACCCTCATTGCTTCTCCATGCCTCTGCCTTACCTCTCAGTAAACCTGACCATTTTGACATGCTACTTTCACATATCGCATGCCTAGAAGATACCATATATCATTCGGCCACAATTTTTGAAAACAAATACGCTCTCCATTTGCAACAGATTGTTCTTGAGAGTATAAAATAAACTTTGGCATTGAGATATTTCCATCAGTAGTTTTCTGGCAGGGATAAATCGAACATTTATGGAAACAATCGAGGAGATGGGAAACGTAAAACATCTATAGATTTAAAAACATCTATCGCAGATCAAAGATTTATAGGAGCTACTGAATTGGAAAAACCATTTTACGCCTTTTGCATGTACGGCGCAGTAATGCAATTTGTTATCTAAGTTTGCTAATTTTCTCCAATAATCACAATTTTGAACTATCTGGAAATTGGAGGTGACTTTATTCAGACGGGTTGCTTATTGTTATGAAATATTACAACTGTTTGCATCACTGTATCAATTATATTTGAGCAACTGATCAAATTTTTCTCTGACAAGCAAACTGTAATAAGTAGGTAATTACTGATTTCATTATTCGGTTTATGAATGTAATACACCGTGCATTATTACTACTGATAAAGAAAGAATTATAGAACTTACCCGACTAAAACGACTATAAAATCTAAAATGTTCCAACCACTTCGTAGATATGCATTTGGATGTAGAATAAATCCATAAGCTAAAATTTTCAAAACTGCTTCTAGTGTAAAGACAGCAACGAAGACTGTATCGCCTTGATCCTGTAATAGAGAAAGTGAAGTTTAAAACCTCAGATAGATTGCAATATACCCTTTGTGTAACTTGTATATAAAGTACTCACCGTACAAGCATACATTCCTTTATAGTAACAACATAATAAACTATGACATATCAACAGGTTTTACACGCCAAAAAGAGGTATGAGCCTCCTGAAGTTTTATGCCAAGATTGTTATGAAGAATTAAACGGTTTGCCCCTAGAAGAATTGGACGACAACAGCTATTTACCTTCAAAACTATTTTCACTGTTTTGTGAAAGTTAATATTTTCATGTTGAAATGCAAAAACAACTGGATACTTTTACTACTGATGATAAAATATACCACTCATGCTGTCATTACGTGGTCTATATGAAATATATTGCTACCTGAAGTGACTCTCTATACTTTCCCGGAACAATGAAAACGACAGGCTAGCCGAACGACGGACAGATAGACAGGCAGACAAATAGCAACAGAGAGGAAATATGGTGACTTTCATGGAGAGATAAATCAGATGACAAAAAGACTTACCAGATAATCGTTGAGTTCCGAACTGTCATCATTAGGCAAAGGAGTTGCGATCATCAAAACTACGCAATTAGCTGCTATTGTCAGCAAGATGAAGTAATCAAAAAGCTTGAGTTTCGGTTAAGGTATCAAACAAGACATTGGTGACAAAAATAGGTAAAACAAGATATAAATCATTGGCATGATAATACATTAATGTTTAGTGCATTTTACATGAATATTTAGTGAATGTTTAGTGAATGTTTAGTGCATTTTACATGAATGTTTAGTGAATGTTTAGTGAATGTTTAGTGCATTTTACATGAATGTTTAGTGAATGTTTAGTGAATGTTTAGTAAATGTTTAGTGAATGTTTAGTGAATGTTTAGTGAATGTTTAGTGAATGTTTAGTGAATGTTTAGTGCATTTTACATGAATGTTTAGTGAATGTTTAGTGCATTTTACATGAATGTTTAGTGAATGTTTAGTGAATGTTTAGTGCATTTTACA
>JAAAKL020005766.1:0-18857 GCA_010016065.2 Carybdea cf. marsupialis auct. non (Linnaeus, 1758)
AAGGCTGTTGGAATTGCTGAGTCTTTATTTCGTTTTTGGATCTTTAGAACCCGTAGTAACCTATTTGTACCATTACACTATATCCACACAACATAATTCTGTAGCTATTCTAACAGAGTTGAAGTTGCATATTTCCACATAAATTTCGCAGCCATTGTGACAGAGCAAGGCAGTAAAGTCACGAAGCTAAGGGGTCGAGGTAAAGGCACGCCTAAATCATCTCCACTTTTCAGTTTCCAGTTTCACCCATTTTTAGTTCAAGCCCCTCCCACCTTAAATCTGTGTTAAACGTAGCTAGCTTTGTTCCCCGTTTCGTGGCACGGAAAATTCTATGCTACCCTGAGAACACTTAACTTTTGCCATCCTTGGTACGTTCGCCATCTCAAGCCTCCCCCCTCCTAGTTCAGCGGAGCTGACGTCCCTCCCGGTTTTATAGTACATTAACTTTTTTGCTTCTTTGAGCAGGGGCGTGGCCAGCCCTTTCAAACTCGGGGAGTCTTGTGGAACTTGGTAACCGAAAAGAGATTTTAACTGTGAATAGAACGAAAGACTCACTTTGAAAAGGGCTCTCCTCCGACAACTAGGCAAAATTTACTTTGTTCGGCACATGAAAAGTTCGACGCATGGACCAGGCCTAAGAGGTAGTTACTGCAAAATTGAGCAAACTAGTTATTTCACCTTGAAACAACATCATAATAACAAGTTGGCAAACCTAAAATCCATCTGCTGTGCAGATGTCAATTTTTAGGACGAATTTGGACGAATTACGAGATTTACTTTTTCGAGGAGTGGGGAGGGGACATGTCCCTCCAGTCCCCCAGCTCCCCCGTGGTCACGCCATTGTCTCTTAGAACACTTGAGTTTCAAAGTAGCACTTTTACGAAGATTAGCTGTTACTCTTGTAGTGCTAAAGTTCTATTTTTCCTGCACAGATTCCTAAACTACTTGGCAAAACAAACTTTGCCTGAAGTTGGTAAGTTCTCACTCTCAGTTGTTTCGAACAATAAAATGATATCCGGGGGTTCACAGGGTAATTTCTACATATTTGTGTTCATTTGTCAACGCCGGCGCCTGAAGGATTGCGTTTCTTGTCGGGATGAACGCGTTAAGATGGTGGGCCTCGAGAGCCCCAAGCTTATTCCAGCATAACAGGCACATAATAAATAGGGATAATCCTTGTTATTTCCTTACTTATAAACTTCAGCTTACCAGAGGATCAGCAGTATCACAGGTACAATCTATGCGATGTTCTGGAACTTCTACAGACTCCGCACCAACCGATAAGAATGTTGCATCGACAGCGGAAAGCAAGCGATTAGGTGGATTTTATTCCCTTCTCCTGGCATCACTTGTTGGCATCGGAGGGTCATCATATCTATTATACAGGAACATTATTCGTACTCCTGCACATTCCAAGGCATTAGCAACTCCAGGGGAGGCGGAAAACAGTACTAATATCAAAGAAAGTGAAGGAAAGGAAGCGAAGAAGGGGAGCGTAGACGATAGGACAGAGCTTCACAAGAGCAAAGCTGGATTCAAAGAAAGAAAGGTAACAGACATATTCCAGTAAACTTATTTATCATTACTCACGGGTTATTGAACTGTAATTACACTACGATACGTAGGGAGCAAGTATTTTAAATTTTTCCTGTCTTCAAGCTGAACAGCATTTGGTTTATGATACAGCTTTTCAGTTGTCTTTGTTGAAATGCGTTGTTCGCCAATTTCACACCCTTAATTTCTGTATCAAATCTTCAAACTTCTTTAAGCTTTACAGTTTATATAATGCAATGTTAAATGACACAAGTTGTGCATCTGCTAGATATCTTAACTTCAAGGATAGCAAAATGCCAAGTTTTGTTTATCATGATACTTGCTACAGTTTTACAAGGTAGAAAGAAATATTGTATGTTTATAAGGTCACCAAGCCCTGAAAATAGCATAACATTTATCTTGGACAGATCGTCATTAGGAAGCAGAGTTAGTTGACCGATAAAAGCAGCCGAGACCCTGTTGTAAAAATATGACCACGATTGTTTTACATTATCAATTTTTAACGATCAGCTGTTGCTCTTTAGGGAAGTGTTATTCCTGGAACTACGCACGACAGGCAACTCATATTATAGTTATATTTAAAATATGATACAGCAACCCGCGCGAGAACCTCTGCATAAAAATCAATGCAGTCTTCTATACCACTATATCCAACTCAAATAGGGTTCTACTCAATCCGCCTCGAAAATGCCTGGCAATGCTACCGTTTTACGTCCACATTTTCCATAGGCCTAAGGCCAGTTTCGACTCAAAACAGCAAGCATTCGCAGAAGATCTACGTATGAAGATGACCAGCTATTGATTGTCACATAAAAACTCGCGTTGTTTTCTTTTAAAATCATCTTAACTGATCGATAATCGCAAATGATTGATCGTTGATTACGGAACTGTTTGTCATTAAGCAAAGGCTAATTTCAAGAGCATATGGTCGCGTAGGTCCACTGTCAGAGCCCCTTCGTAATTTCTGACCATGTTAAATATTAAGAAGGCTAAATAACCTGTAATAGTAGAGGTACTTTTCCATCATTTGTTGCATTAAACTCGTAAGGATGTAACCGGAGCGAGGATGCACGTATGTCATGTAATTTTCACCTTTACCACATAGGTGATATAAATTGAGTTTGATTGCTCGTGAAACAGTTACCTTGATTGCAAGGTAGCCTTATCACTGTTCACTTAAATTGATGCATTCAGAAGATTGTCTTGAGTTGCACTGAAGAATTTATGAGGGAATAAGGATCCTTGATTATCAGGACCCTTTCCCAAGTGGGGATGAAAGTGATTCAGGCTGTTCCATGGCTTGCCCTCCCTCCTAAGCTTAACAGTTGTTGACTGCAACAAGACTCTTTGTTCCTGAGACATCCTTCATGATTCAAAGTTTAGACCCTTCCATTGCAAATGTGAATCTGTAACATCGTGTGCCATCGTATAAATATAAACACATTATTAGACTTCACATATATGTATAGGAGAGGAATTAAATTAACTGTTACTACTTCCCATTTAAAAGAAAGTTGAGATATTGGTGTTGTAGTTGTTGTTGAATTGCCCCTGGTATATATGGAAGACATTAAAAAGCTTAACTATGATCTGATCCACTAACTTCCCACAATAGGAACTCCATAATGTCATGAATCATCTTGTATTAGAGTTACTGCCAAAGGCAGACTGTTTATCTTCTACTGTCCATTTTCTGTTCATACTGTTTTGTTCATGCTGTTATCAACTCCTAGCCATGTATGATATACATGACATTGGTCAAGAGTGCTTTAACATAACGTGGATATATGTTACAACCCACTTTTCTTGTAGAAATGATTGACATTGCAGTCTTCTGTTTTAATGAGTTCTTAAAGATTGGATCTGCTTTCATCACTGCACAACCAGTCCAGATCCATTTACAATTATCACAGAAGAAATTGTGTATAGCAAGTCAATAAACTGTATGAAAACCCTGAAAATGGCAAAAGATTCATCAATGGAAAAGCAAACCTAATTGTTACATTGTGTAAATATCTTTAGTCAGTTTGTTAAATGTCAGAACTGGTTTAATCTATTTACCAGTTTACTTAGCACAGCATCTTTGTAGTCTTGTCATGATTGTTTGGCTTTGATGAGTAGTTCTTTTACTTGGTAATTATAGACTATTAGGCATCAGTTGGATATATGGTTGAATCAAGTGTGGTAAGGATGTTAACTACAATACATTCTGTACTATTAAAGCCCAGTGAGCTTGACTTTTGACCAATTGGATACACTGTAGAGTGAAGTCAAGCATTGTCAAGCCTTGCATATATGCTGTACATTGATGGAGTTATAAAGATGTTTAAATTTGTTGAGCAGACAAACAAGTGCATACCCAGTGAAACTGTTCAAGATACAGTTTCCCACAAAAATCTTAGCATTTATAAGGAACATTGAAGTTGTGTTCATTTAATGAGTCCAAAATACAATCAGATTTATTATCATGGTTTGAAGTGGGAAGTTTTGATTCAGAGATAGGTTTGGTGGTGTGAAAGCCAGTGAAGGAGTTTAAAGTGACGGAGCATTGGACAGGGCTTGAAGTAAGAGTTTAAAAGTGGTTTGCTATTTCTGTAGATAGTGAACAGCAGCTTGGGTTCAGGGGTGCTGTTAGCATCACCCTGCATGTATTTGTAATTTTGAAGTATAAAGGCCCACAGTGGCTCTGGGAAGTTGAGTTGAGTGCCTTTTTCAAGTGGAGCAACAAGTCTCACAATTTTTAAATCTCCATATCTCTGATTTTGATTGCAAAACAGTCTTGTGAAAATGAAGACTGAATCGCCTTGTTCCAAATATGGTTCTTGAATAGCAACATGTGATATGTTATTTCGGATCTTGTTGGACAGTAGGCTAATATACACAGACCAAACTATACAAACATAAATCTGTTGCAAAAGGTCTGACTTCAAGTAACCTTGCTTCTTGACAATGATGTGAGTAGGTACTGGTTCAAGGATAAAAGCTATAATATGAATTCATGTGGCTAGATAAGACCCATGGTGCTTCAGTAATGGTCATCAATGTTTGGGTGATAGGTTTTAGTGTCACTTGAGCCACCAAAAGGTGTATCTTGTTGACAACGAGCAAACATTACTGTTTCATGCAGCCTTATACAGAATGAAGATCACAATGTAGATGGTGAGGGTTAAGAAGATAGTTACAATGATGATGGTGGGGATGATGATGATGATGATGATGATGATGATGATGTTGATGATGATAGTGATGGTGGTGGTTTTATCTGTGGCTGTAGTGTTTACAATACATTGATGATGAGCATGGTGACAAATAGCAACCTTTTACTTGACTTTTTCTAAACACTGATTACAGGAGCAATAAATCTTTTCTTATGTGTATACATGTATGTATTGAATAACTTTTTCTTTCCTAGATAATTGAATATGAGAATAGACTTCGTGCATATAGTACCCCGGACAAAGTATTCAGGTACTTTGCAACACTGCAAGATGCATATACCTCAGATATATACATGACACCTGAGGATTTTGTGAGGTCCTTAACCCGTGATACAATGCAGCCAATAGGTAAGAAAGTGCTAGAACTAAAAGTTTGAAATATGTATGTGCAGTATGTATATATGTACTGTTGGGGTAGATATGTGTGTTAAATTACATTTAGAAAGCTTATTATCTTATTAAGACTGTTCAAAATATCAGGAGACATGGTATGTGGTCACATATATGGGGTAACTTTAATCTATAGTCTTTTCTTAGAAAAACTTTCAGTTTCCAAGAGAAATTTTGTTAGGATATTTGTGTGCTACTTCTGTTTGCCAGTTATCCTGTGAAGCTGTCTTGGAATAGAAGTCATGTCTATTTTGAAGTAACTTCACGTAAAACAAGAAATGTGTTCATGGGAACATTATCTTATAACTTAGAATAGCTGATTACAGATCAGTATTATTGGATTCCATTTGAAAATCTTGTTTGTTGGTGTTTGTGGAAGATATTTTTGTTGAAGGTATTATTCTGATGATTGCGTCAACAAGTAGTAAAGTTCTTTGTTCTTATAATTAGTAAGAGAATCAGAGTAATATTCTCCAAATGTAGCGTTACCGTGTTAACTACATCAGTAGATTTGTTGCAGTATGCTGTGAAGTAGCTATTGTTCTCAGTTTGATTCAGTCAATCTTCGTTCATGGATATTATCTGATGATGTTTGAAATCTATATAAAAAGTCGTGATCAAAATGGATAACGAAGGAATATGTTTATTGTACTACTTTGTCCACCATAATCCTAACAATTTTATACTCCTATTCTAATTTGTTGAAAGTATCTATAGTCACATGAAAAGATACATAATACAGTTCTCATGTATATGAAGTTACTAACACTGAGTGGATGGTTCACAGGACTGACAGAAACTTAAGATTTCTTTTCATTGTGATTTATTTAGCATATGCCTGAGTAATCCATTTGTCATACCAGTTCTCATTACATCAAACAAGGTTTTACTTGTAACTCTAACCTAAAAACATTAACACATCTCATGTTTGCAATTAAAAGCAAAACTTTCTCATGGAACGTGTTTATTCACCTGGAAGTTAATCTCATGGAGACCACTAGGGAGCATGTTTTGTTACCGCTTGGATATAGGACAGCACTATTTAATATACATGAAATTCGTTTTGCTTGAGGAGACACATATGGTTTTTTGCACGAAGATATATATTTTTTAAAATTTCTAGGATCTTTAGTGTTAAGAATCCAAAGAGAGTTATTTATTTATAACCAAATATGGTAATTTTGTTTCATCCAAAAGTGTAGGACCACCATGTTGCAGCTGTTTTGCTAGAGTATGTAAATATCTGTGCTTAAATCTTTAAAGAAGATCCTTGACCTGAAGAAATATCCCCGTGGAAACTGTCCCTATGGAAACTCAGGGAAAATATCTAGGAAAACGCCCATATTGTTACTAGACTTATCTTGTTAAGAACCTGAAATATTTTATGCTTTTTTAGAAGCATCCAATAGCAAGACCATTTCTGAAATGTCACTATACAATATATGTTATATATAAATATATGTATAATTCAGGTAGCAAATTCTCCATGTACAAATTCAAGCCTCAAATATTTTTCACATTTCTATGAGAAAATGGTCTTGGTTATTAAATTTTTATCCTTTTTGATGAACAGGTTTTCATTCTTTAGTATAGTAAACTGTAGTATTTCGAAGTTACTTGTGTTGTTTTAAAAGTAGATGATAAAATTTACACAAGAAATGGATACTAGCCAGCACAGTAAAATACTGAATTATGCAGTTGCAGATTTACAATGAACAATTGTTCTCTGATAAGGTCAGAACATAACTGTCTAAGCCTGTCTGAAGCTGATCAGTTTATATTCTTAAATTGTTCATCTACAAGTTTCTACTAGTCTCTACAACGTTCTAGAAAATTCCAAAGATTCATGTAACCAATCATTTTCTAAGGCACGGCAAGGTTTCAGAACATTGTACAGTATTCTTGTTTAGTTTTCAGGCCTATAGAACTTTGAAAAACTTACTGTAATAAGCTAGAATGTTCCAGATGATTCAAAACAAGTATATAATCAGTGATAAAATTGTTTATTGCTGTCCTTACAACATGGAATTAATGCTGCCATATCTTATACATCAGACTGTATAGGGTGGAGACTGCTGGTGTTTTGGAATGACACTTGTAGAAGTATTTTGTATGTATGAATTTGCGTAGTTGCAATATGTGCATTAATACAGCAGATTTATCATGATAAGCAAGTATATCATGAAATGATGAACAGAAGTGACCACTAGTCTGGAACTTCTTAACCCAACAAACATATTTCTTTAATTTTCCTGATTTTAAATTTGTATAGGTCTTGGGCTGGATGAGTTTAAGAAGTTTGACAAGAGGGTGAGTATGATAACGCCTTTACTATTTCTGTCTCAGATTGTTAATTGGATCATATGACATTAAAGACTTTTGCCCTTACAGCTTCATTTGTATTTTAAAACAGTAAAGTGTACACTGCTCATTGTGTACCTTGAAAAAAATGGAAAAAAATGTCTTGGTATAATAGTAAGAACAGATATATGAACTGTAATGGTGTTATGCAGCTAACACCATTATGTCATCAGTTGTGCACTTGACTTCCCTGATGTTTCAGCTATTTAAACACTGTACAGCTCCATCGCACTGGCCGGTACTGCACAAGGGTAACCTTACTTAGTACTCCGTGTTGTATACTTAAAAATCCAACTAACTGGAAGAAACGCTTTGCATCAGGATAAGGTCCAGCGAACAGGATCACACAGGTAAGTATGATAACAATATGTTCTTATGCACTATCTTGTACTCCAATACACCTTCTGCGAGTTATGATTCTCCTCAGCTTATATGCTGAAATAATCAAACAATATCATTGGCTAAAAATTTAAAGGCTAAAAATGAATCATACAAATGAATTACTACTACATGATAGAAGGAACACTGTTGATCACAGGATGCTTCAGGAATGTCATAAATCATAGATCAGAACATGATTCAAGTTCAAAGGTATGTTAATTCTGACGTCTATACTACACTCCATATGGTGTTGAAAAAGATTTTTAAGAACCGCATATAAACCCAAACAAAGCAAACAACTTTAAAACCCTAAAAAAAGCCACAGCAACTTTACTTATACCTTAACTCTTACCAATCATGGCTATAGCTGGCATTATACACCAGAGGGACTCAGCTTTCCCACAATCCAAGCTGAAGCAACTTCAGCAGCAGAAAATGCCCATTGACACCATGCTCACAAGTTTCAACCAGTCCACCCTAATGCTTGAAGCCATTTTCTGAGAGTCCAGCAAATACCCCACACCCAACTCCCACAGTTAATGACTTTCATCACCACTTGGCATGTTCATACCCCTCCCTCAGTTCACTATACTTTTTGAACGTACTGCCCTCCAACATGGTCTGCCAAAGAATAGTCAAATCCATGATCAAGAACGAATATTTAAAGGTGACTTTGACATAATCACCACACCAGTTATCACAATAGAGGATGGCATGGTTTTATTTCCCTCATCAACAAACAACTCTCTATCACATGCAGCTGATATGGTGCAGCTCACAGTGTAACTCCTTGCCCCTGCCTTTGGCTCCTCTCCCTTTCTTCCCAAATGTAGTGGTAACAGGCTCAGTAAATTTTTTTCCTTCTTGTTGTTGCATAATTGCTGCACAATTTATGCAGAATTTATGCAGCAATGTATATGGCAATAGCAGCTGCTGAAAAGATGATAACACATGTTCGATATCATCTAGCCTTACCACACAATTTACACATTTCACATTGTGAATGCCTCACCTCTTCAGATTCACAGGTGATAGAAGCACATCAAATGTAGCATAGATCTCTCCAGCAGACATGACCAGCAATTGGCTCCAGGAGATTTTTCATTGGTCAACATCCCACCAAATCCATGGCCCTTGCTCCTAACCATATTATTATTGTGAGCATACATGTACTTAATAAGTTTTATTTACATTCACAAGTTGCATACATGTTTGTACAATCATAATCAATATAACTGGACACAATCAAGAGACTCAGGGCTTGTGCAATCAGAGTAAAACAATTTTTAACAATTAGCAAACTTGACAATCAGTGATTATCATTCAACACATTTTCAATCAATAATCCAAACATCAATTGTGTAGTCTTGAAAAGCACAGCAGGGTGGGCAGGGAAAATTCCAGAATTGATGTTTATTTACCCTGTGTCCCTGAAAAGTCACAAAGATCGCTTTGTAATTCATACAGCAAACCAAGCAGATGGAAATGTAAATAGAAAGGTACATACTATGCAACCCCCTGTCAGTGTAAGCATAATCCATGCAATAATGTTCAATGTCATTGTGGAATATGTTTACTCACTATTTACATCAATGAAGACAATACTGTATAAGAAGCAACAGCCAAGGCCCACACAACAAGGATGCTTGGGAAACATGGGCATGAATTTGCCAAAATTGTATTTACTTTGTCAGGTGTATACAAGACTTAAAATAACAGTCCTCACAAGCTGGCATGGGAAGTCACATTCCATAAGCCAAACACATAAATTGATTCTTCGTAGTTGGTAATTAGGCCCGTGATTAGACTTCATGGATGGTTTAGCAAGGTTGAATTTATGTTTTGGACCCACAAGCTGGTTGTCATAGTCTGGGAACTGGGGTGCTTGTATTTGTGAAGTAGTAAAATAGGGAGTAAAGAAAGAAAAATTTTGGACCAGGAAAAAATGGTTAGGTTGTCACATTAGTGAGGCAGTTGCCAACAGGGGTTCCACTGTTAATAAACAATCATCAATGAAAACAATAAGGCAAGTTTTTAAGTGCAGCTCAAGGGCGCCTCCCTGGTTATAACCACATTTCCCCTTATGTTAGGAACCTTGACCTCTTTAACATTACAAACATATCTTAAAAAAGGAAAACTTAATATGATTTTCTGACCAGGTTATTTATTTTGTTTATCATGACCACTGTTTTGACAAACATACTGACATGTGAATCATCATGTCATTCCTTGTGCTTTCTATACAAGATGCCTAAATGGAATCTGAGCAGTTTGATGTATGCCTATATATCATAGTTTGATTTGAATTTATAGTTTCTTTCCAGTTACCTTAGTCTATATCACATGCATACCTGTTTTTCACATTTACATTTTTGGTCTCGTTAATAGTTGCTAAAGCTGGAACTTAAGAGTCCAAAGTTTCACTATTTTAGCACTACAGCTAAGCTGTGAATTATTGAGAGTGGAGCATGCTAGGTGAGGGAGGCCTGTGGTATCACTGTAGAGTGTTGAAGGCCAAGCTCATAAGATTTTGAAAATTACACTGCCAATAAATGCATGTTCAGGCTACTTTCTAATAATTATCACATTTTCCCATCTAAACATTATTTTCAAACTTTCCTGCCCTATTTTCATGTTTCTAGTTCATGCCCACTATCCTTCTTATTCTAACCCCAATTAACATAAAAGAGGAGAATAACCACAAACTGAGGACATTGTAAATAGTTTGTTCAATATCTTGCAGTAAATTTATGTTAAGAAATAGCTTCCATATCCCCATTCCATTTACAGACACCAAGATAGCCATAATTCGTACTTTAATGTCTTATGTGGTCACTTGACTGTTTTTGTAAAGGGCTATGATTTTCTGTGGTCATGAAAGGGAATATTTGTGGGCAGGGTCTCTGGAGAGCCTCCTTTCAGAATAAAACCACGTTTATAAGAAAGTTTTGTTGTAACAATAGACTTTCCATTCCAGCCTTTTACCACAGCATCAAGCCCAGAGGTGAGTTGAACGTATGTGGACAAGTTCCCAGGACAATTATGGTATGCCTCCTCACAAGAGACTGTTTTGTCCTTTTGGATATCGAAGTTAGGCATTATGGAGTGCATTTGAAATAGAAATTGAAACATTTGCGACCTACTGTACTGCCCATAGCATGACTGCCCATCCCCCCCCCCTAGCTGAGAGAATCTTTCACTTCACTTGACACACACCTGTCCCCTAGAAATCGCTGAGCGAATTTGGCATTGAATAGCATTCACAATCAGGACTTTTATTAACTTAATTACCAACTTTTTAATGTTTTCCCCCTTCCGTTCTGCATACAGTGCTTATAACCCTTTCTCTCTTTCTCCTTGCCGTCTTTCTTTTGCTTTGTGTCGTATGTTCTTTCTGCCTTTCAGTCTTTCTTTTTTTCTTTCTTTCTGTCTTTCATTTTTTTTTTCTTTTTTCAGGCTTTCTTTTTGGCTTTCTATACTTCTGTTGATATTTCCTTTTATTTGTTCATACTTTCCAATTCCTAATGATCATTTTCTGACTTGTTTCTTTCAACCTCATTCATCTTTCATGCTCTTGTTGCTGTTTTAAATTTGTACTCTTTTTTGATTTATGTTATGCTATGCCATTCCATAATGTAGATTATTACTAGGTATTACTACCCTAACTAACAACCAGTCTTATACAATATATGTAAAGGAGTATTCTGTCACACAATTGCAACCGTGCTTGCAATAGAAAGGTTTGAAGTCAACTGGCTCCAAAGCCCAAACTGATACAAAGGTAAGTTCTCAGATGGAGTTTCAGTACAGCCAGAATAGTACCCTACACAAATAATTTATACATATCTCAATAGGTCTTGCGAGTAGACTAAGAAACATGAATCAACATCTGCAAAAATATACAATATTCGGGGAAGCAACTAGGGGGGACTACCCACCACCGGTTAACATCAACCACAGAAAATTATGCGATGTAAAGGCGAGAACATAAATGAAAATATTTACTCATCAATGAGGTGCATGTTACGTCAAGTCTGGAAGCTGTTCCTGTCGTTTCTGCTGATGGTGGTTAATTTTTGCGAGTTTTTGCGCAGGAACAGCGCTATAAAATGTAAGGGTGGGCCTAAGATTGGCTAAAATCTATCGCCCATTATGGTTGGGCGGAGAAGACGATTTTTGGTTTCCAGGACGCCAGAGACAGCTAAAACAAGACGTTCTGAGTGATAATCACCATATCAATAAACATCAGATTGATAGAAAATGAGCAATTTAAATCGATGGAAGATTTACCTTTCTGTGCTTGTTTTTAGGTTGGCAACATCGTGAAGAGTGAGGGCAAATTGACTTTTCATCCCTGAAAACTGCTCGAAGGATATCATCAACTGATCAATATCGACCTTCGTAGAATAATATAAAGCAAAGAGTGCTAAGGACCAATCGTTTTCTACTTTAGATTTAATATTATTGTGAAGAAGTAAATAGGCTGGTTGCGTGATACCAAAAACTGTTCACAGTAGGAAAATCCTACCCACTTACATCAATTTAGTTTACAGGAATCATACAGTGTGAGCACACTCAGCATTGTAGAACAAAAAATCAGTTAAGGGCTGGTTTACATAATGTTTGGCCCATTCGTCGTTAAACTAGAAAGAAGAATGTATGCAACAAGCTTCACAACAAAAATCACCAGAAGGAAAAAGTCCCCACAGTTACGCTGTGCCAATCGCAAAGGGTTTTTTACAATTTTGTGTTTCTGTGGTTGATATTTGCCGCTAGTGTGTAGTACCCCTAATTACTCCCAGTAAATTGCTTATTTTTCAGATGTTAATTCATACTCGCAATCTACTCATCAACAGCTAACGATTGATTATATATTATGTATATTAGAGTACTGCCTTTGCCATACCTAAACTTCGCCAAACAACGCTTACACTTCTAGCGTGCGGTTTTTGGGTTTGGGAATGCCACAAACCGAACGTCCTCCATAGATACCTCAGGTCCCGTAACATCAATGTTTGTGAACCGTCATCATCAAACTAAGGAATTAGGTACGAATATGGAGGAGCAAGGAGCTCACGGCCTTCCATTCTGCTTAGAAACTCACTGCGAGATCTTGAATATTTTCCCGGTCTTCGTGGCAGGTCATGACGTCAGAAATTATATTTAGCAACAGAGCCTGATGCGGAACTCGCGTATTGCTTACTCGTGGTTCCACTGTTTGTCATTGGACCCAGTGCACCACTTTATCTCCATCGAACTTTCATTGGTCGATCCAATCATCCTGCAATCCTGTCTCCCCCTGTCTTACTCCCTCCATCGCATCTTACCATGCTTATTCTTTCTTCTGCTCTCACTGTTCCTGAAGCTGATCCTCATTTCGATCCACCATCATACGAGGGCATAACGTGTCCGTAACCACGTTGCTGTGAGTTGGCGTGGCTACTTTCCTCATCGTTACCGTAAAAATTCCCAACGTAATGTCAACTGGCCAAATAACTACATGGTGAAGTTACGGTGTCATTGGAGTGACTTGGGTGCTAGACCAGGGGTTTCCGATGCGAGACAGTGTACGTTAATTTGAGATGCCTAAAAACTCATTTTTGTTCGTTTTGTGTGCTGTTGCATTCTCAAACGGTTTTGCACGTCACGTCCTACACTTCTTTTGCTTGCAAAACCTCTGTTAGGTTTTTTATATTGATCTTTGGCATTGACACTTTTGAGGTCATTCAGATATATATTCAAGGAAGATATTAAGCTGGTAACTTAAGATATTTTACTGACCAGGTCAACCTCATTAAAGACAGGATGGTTCTGTAAGGTCGAGAGACATTTAGATGTCCGTAATCTTAACAAGCTACATTGCTTTGAAACTTAAGTAAGGTGTGGTTAACACAGAGGCCTATTATGTTAACCAGAACGTGTCCAGGTATGGAGAAAAATCGGTAATTGATTAGGGATTAGGTAATTTTTGTTGTGGGTTCATTTTTTATTATCGTGACGTGACATCGATCGACAGGGCCGGTAGCTCAAAGTTCTTATGAAATAAGTATTCTCTTTTTCATTGCATATAGTATGGTATAGTATATTATAGTATAGTATGGTTTGGTATATTGTAGTATTGTAAAATATAGTGTAGTACAGTAAAGTGTAGTATGTTTTAGTATAGTATAGTATATTATATTATATTATATTATATTATAGAAAAGTATAGTAAAGTATAGTAAAGTATAGTAAAGTATAGTATAGTATGGTATAGTATGGTATAGTATATGTATGCTGTAAATGCGATCAACTTCAGCTTGCTAGTCTGAAGAGGTTATTGAAAGTGATAGATTGCAGTAGTATTGACGCTTGGAAATTACAGGCGATTGCTGTTGCAATGAGTTCAATAACACGTTATCTTTTTTGCAGGTGAGGTTGAGAAAGAGAAGAAGGTATAAATGTATCAGAGCAAAAGTGATGTCGAGTGTAGATAAGGTAAGAGAGACAAAACTGACCTTGGTTTGATATGTGATCGGAGCGGAAGAACCAGTTTAGAAGGGAAAGCCTGAACTGGTTTTGTTGTAACGAAAATTGAAGGGGGAGGCAATCGTTTAGATGAGCAGATTGATGAGAGAGACACGAGGTTCAAAGAACTCGAGAACAGCGACTACTAGTAGACAGTTTCGGAGACTGTACGAAGATTACGGAGTCTAGTGATGGTCGAGACCAAGCAGTCGAGAGACACAGGGAAGAAGGGAGAGAAGAAGAAAAGAAAGAAGAGTAGAGAAAAAGGGAATGATGCAAGAGGAGGAGCTGCCCGTGGACCTCAAAGAAATTCAGAGTAGAAGAAAGGAGGTATACATTGGCCAGCTGAACCAAAGGAATTTACAGTAGCAAAACATTGATTAAAGTCGGTCCTTAGCACACTTGGTACGACCTACATGCCGTTACAGCGGGGCATTGGCAATAATCCAGTAGAGGCGGTACCCGGTACCCTTACAACAAAGCGACTCACAGATTTTGTTTCAAGGCCATTTTCTTTTTTACTTAAATTCCGACTTTTTTATCCCCTTTATTTTAGTGCACGCACATGCAGTACTTCCTCATGAAAGCGCCCTTACTGCACTTTAAATTTGGGAGTTTTTAGGGTGGCCCTTTTCAAGTTGTACTAGTTCAATGGGTTGCTTGTTCAAATTCCCAGAATCATATAATTCCACATTTCGAATAAGTATATACTTTTATTGGATAGCCCAGAAAACGAAACACCCCCATTTAGAAAAAGCAACCCCTTCTCACTTCAACTGAAGAGTCTAATTTTATAATTTTTGGCGTTAAGTTGTGCGCTTGTTCGGGCCTTGGCTCGTTCCCTGGAGATAAGGTACTCGAATACCAGCTTCCTGACTCCAAATTTTCTAACCTTTTGCTTTTGCCACGTTATTTATTTTTTGGCGTTAAGCTGTGCGCTTAGGCGCAACCACGTTACATTGTTATGTGCCCGATGGGCCTTTTCCAACTTTTTATTTTCCATCCACACCCTCTGTGTGTCAGTTGGTTCTTCATGCTAGAGCGTATGTAAGCAAAATTGCGCCAACAGTATTTTCTCATTATGTATCGTCAAGAATTTATAGAATTGATCATGCTGTCACGATGAAGGTTTGCAACACTGCAACGTGCTGAAAAACGTGACCTTTGTATCAGGTGAAGTTCTAGCAACTTCTCGTCGAAAGTCATTAATTTTTTCTTTTGTGTTATACATACAGTACTAAATACGTAGAGAAGCGAACATTATACTTCCCCCAATCCTGGTTTTAACTTTATTTATTGGAGAAATCATCATGATTTGGTTGTTGATGTATAGTTAAGATCTTAGAATATTATTCAGTAGGCTGGCACTGTGAAATCAAAGTTTTATATGAATTTTTACATGTCTGTTACCAATTTTCAAATTTAGTATGTTTAATTTAGGCTAGCGATTTGAGTTTGCAAAGTTTTATATACTGTAAACGTCATTATAGCGCTTTCTTTTAGGATAGCCTCGTTTTCGTATGAAACAGACCGTAGGCTAGTTGCCTAGCAATGAGGGGATCATCGAAGGGAAAATTGGAAATAGAAGCCTGAACGATGATTTTGACTTTTATATAAACTTAAAAATTGATGAACAGAGTAAAGGAAAGTTTGTGTTTGAAAGAAATGGGACTATTCACTTTTGGGATAGATTCCTGAGTTGCTTCTGTTTCAATGTAAAAGTGATACTGTATTATAAATGTTTCATGAAATTTTATGGGCTGATGTTTTTACATTGATCAAGAGCTTCGTCAATGTACTGCTCCTTTGATTCTGTTTTCTGCCGGAGTGAGACGATGTGCAAGGATGCCAAGAGGGGTAATAATGGAAATAGTGTTGAAAATTGCCTCTTAGTAAATTGGGAATCAACTGCAAATGGTATGAAACGGATAAATTCAACAGAATCAAAATCGCCGTGAAAACGCGTTTCAAATTGAATGTCCTAGCAAGGTTTCACTACCTGACACTTCGCTTGGAAATAATGCTTTCTAGATTTGTGTCTCTTGTTATGCTCGCGTCATAGAAAAACTTGCCATGTGGTGGTGTAATTAGTGGGGCTAATAGAGTCATTCTTTACTATGCTGACTGAAATGCGGAGAAAGAGTTTTTTAGGTCGTGGTCTTGTTCTTTTCTACGAAGTACTCGTAGTATTTGGCCACAAGAGAATAGAAGTCCTGACAGGGTGGCCACTCACGTGGAAAACCTGGATCTCTCTATATTTTAGAAGGGAACTGTTGAAAAACTCAGGGAAAATTCATGGACACTTTTAAATCTGATGTCAATCGCCATCTTCTTGGAAATCTTACACTTTGTGGTCTGTAATTACGACTATTTTTCTGCACCTTGAAGTGGCAGCCTTGCCTTGTATTGAGTAATATATATAAAACTCCGACTTCAACCATGCTCTAGCGAATAAGCGTCCGAAGGGTGACGTTGTAACTATACTTCGAACATGTTTGACCGGATATATGCTGCGGTCCATTGGAATGTAACTCAAAGGGTGTGGTGTATCTTGACTATACGGTTTCGGATAACTTAGTTCAATAGCAAGTCTGTTTTCCCGTTTTTTACAAAGTGATCATGACGTGATAGAAAGTTAACAATTCGCATTGATTGAAACAGCGTTTGAGGAGCCAGCAAGAAGACGTAGCGAATCTCTTTGGCTGTGCAATTAAATTGTCTTCTCCCTTAACGGCCCTACTGAGCATGAAGCCTCGTTGCGCAAGTTATTTGTGTCGGCTTGTGGTTATGTCGGAGTGACATCGTTTCACGTATTCGTGCTGCTAACGGAGGATAACCAACCGTCGTTGCGTATGTTCACGCCTCAGTATTGCTACGAGGCAATGATGGATGTGTCTTTCTCCTGCATCTCCATTCACTGACATATTAGACTAGCATTTACCCGTATGAGTATTGTATTCATCGCACAAAGAACACTAGTGCAACACTATTGTAAGTCGAACTTTGGTATTCTACATTGCAAACGAGTATAAAATTTATTGAATCATATCTACACATGTATACAATCTCAACCGAGTTTTTTCTGTTTAGTCTGGATGTAAATAGGTCCAACATTCTCGGTGTGCTGCAACCAGTGGTGGTTTTAGGGGGAGGCCTACAGGGCCATGGCCCGAGGCCCCGCGCCTGTAGGGGGCCCCGCGTCTCAATTCTAAGAAAAAAGGATGTGTCGGACTGCCCATATTAAGTTGATGGAAGTAAGTGAAAACTCGAAACTGTATCCACTGGAAGGAATGAAATATCTCAGGAACTTCCGCAGTACGATCATGTCTGAGCTTCCTTGCGATGCATGACGTCATAGGGCCCCGCAAACTTTTTCGGCCCAGGGCCCCGCATCCTTCAAAACCGCCACTGGCTGCAACCGGAAGAAGAGAAGACGTCTCTCGAAAGATTGCGAGAGCAAACTGTCGTAGTTTTATCGTCTCTTATATTCCTTTAGGCATGGTTTTATCTCCTTAGAGTTCATACATATATATATACATATATTTTGAATATGGTTTTCCTGTCACATAGCATGTTGCCAAACCGTTTCTTGATTAACAAGGTAACATTTTTAATGTGTCGTTGGTGGGTTGTCTTTTCCATCCGCTGATTGATTTTCCGAAATGCAGTCGGAAAAGCGAAACATATCAAAGAATGAAAGAAATTGTCTAACTTTACTAAATTGCTGCCTATATGCCTTATGAAATTGTAGCATTTGATTTTTGGTCCTCTTAATTTTGTCGGTTCGAAAAGCACGTTCAATAGTTGGACTATGCCTAACACCTGACCTAGCAATAGGTATGGAAATAAACTATGGAACTACGCGATTCGCCGAACATAACTTGAATGTTATGTTCTCGACATGTTTACTCTGGTCGTAAGTGTTATCTTTAAAATTCAAAGGCAAGGGTCTTGCAAAAATAAAAATTCAAATAATTAATCAAAGACATTAAAACTAGCTTTCGAGCTTTCTCCTCGTCATCAGGTGAGGACGAAAAGCGGAAAGCTCGAAAGCTAGTTTAATGGTTTTGATTAAATTTTGGAAGTTTATCTATATATCTATGTATGTTCATGTATTTTTCTATATTAATAAAGGTACCTAGAAAATTGTGATTCCTGATCGTTGCCGTGCTCTGTTGTGTGTGTTCTTTTATCATTAGGACCGCATATAGATAATGAACTTTGACGTACGTGGCGATGAATTTTTAGAAACACTCCCATAATTTAGCGATGCCCTACTTATATTCCATATTTAAGGAAATAAATCAGTTGGTGCTAAAAAATGCAATTAAGGATACTCAAGTATGTTTTTCTTATTACTATTTACAGATTAAAGAGCAGCTTTATGGAAGCGAGGAAGTTTTGTGTCTCTTTCGAAAGTTATTCCCTGAGCTGGTTAAATCGAAC
>JAAAKL020005767.1:0-18856 GCA_010016065.2 Carybdea cf. marsupialis auct. non (Linnaeus, 1758)
CCGCCCCGCCCGCCCGAAACGCTAACGGATTACACCGCCGTTGCGTTACGTCGCTTTGTTTCCACTTCGTTCTCCTCTTCCAATTTAATCTCCCAAGCACGTACTAATTCTTCTGCCATGATCTTGACGTGGCTCAGTTTGTCAACATGTTGGTTCTTCAGTCGGCTTTTCGTGCGTAATTCCTCCCGCGACAATAGGACTGAGTACGTTGTATGGGTATCTTTTATTGACGGTATTTAAGAGTTACACCTGGGTGATCCTGATAATGTGTAAGCTTCGCACGCTATGGGATTGGCTGCCTTTGGAACGTGTTTAACAGTGAACCCACTCCTAGTCCCTGGGTGTTATTCTCCGAGTTGGATTGAAGAGAGGCTAGGAGCACTCGAGTGCTTTGCAATTTCTTTATTAATGATCGAATGGTTTCCCTAGACTCATCTTCTTTTCTTCTCTGTAAACGTCAGTAGATTTCTCCTCACTCTTAAAATTTGACCAGACCATTGGTTTGAAGGGGATGTAAAATAATTTACCAAATATTATGAAAGCTTTATACCATATATTAGTTTGTATTGCTTTGGCTTGGTTATGCCCAAGTGGGCTTTGTTTTAATCAGTGTAAATAGGGACGCATATACATTGTATGATTGTATTAGGTGTACTCTTGTCTGCCAAATGGACGGGTTGGAGTTGGAGCATTTCATACTACGTAATCTTCGCATCTCAGTGCACCTTAATTCCCCTGTTTGATGCCTTACCAGTATTTTATGAATTGGGGGCGGGATGTCTTACTGAACTAAGGCTTTGATACTAGTGGGTTTGTAAAGTCGAAGATATATATTTATTATTGTTTCTCGTGGGTCATCTATTATTTGGTTTTGCTATTTTAGGATTTTCTTTTAAGGAATTTTAAGACTGAGCATTGGTTCGCTTAACCCTCGTTTGTAGCACAGATTACAAAGGATAATTTGCGAACCTATTATTTGATCTATGGTTTAAAACAATCCTTGCTCCTATTTTGCAGACAATAGTACCATAGCTGGCTTTGTTTGGATGGATGGCCTAGTGAGTGGTACTTTTGCTCGGTAACATTCTAGTGATGAAATTAAATCCGATAAATGGTTATACGATGGACTCTTGTTACTCAAGTAGTGCTCTGTGAAGTCTATGAGATATATTCAATTATTGTAAGATCGATTATTTAGTTAGCAAGTCCAGTTCAGTTCAGTCTGTTCAGGTCAGTGAGAGGTTGAGATTAGTTATGACCAAGTTCAGCCCAGTGCAGCTGATTCAGATATGTCATGTTTGTCAATTGGTTCGCAAGTCCAGAGCCGTTGGGTCAACAGTAATCTACACACTAATCCTGTTGCAAACCAACAAATTTTGTGCACTTTTAATATCTGTTTCTATTTCAGCATAAGAATGCTAATACCATGATATTCGGTGGTCCTACATCTTGAGTAAAATTTCCCGACACTCCCATTATTTTTGCGCATATTTCGTACAACTAGCTGTCTGGTATGGTGAGTTATGTGTTTATGTGTTAACCCCTCGTTAGTGCCTTTTTCTTTAAAGCAGGAGTGACTAAGGTATTGTGCGTTTCTTACGAAACTTGCAAGTCGAGGCCAATCTTTTAGCCTTACCATGAAGATCCATGGACATATTCTATTCGCATCTCAGTCTTTCGTCTACAGACTTCGACTATGCATCGGTTTTTCACTCTTCCACCCTCCTTAACGAACGTTATCTGTTCTCTGTTCTTCTCCTTGTTTTTCACTTCAAGTGTCATTGCAATCTTTCTCTAAGCCGCGGAGAATAGGCCTAAGACTAGCTGGGGTTGGCATTAGTGCTGTTTATCTTCCATTCTTTTTTCAATCAACTGGATGCCAGATACTTAATCGGTTAAGGCTAAGCAAGTTGATGTTGTTACATGGAGGTGTGGCGAAGGGGCAGGGCGTGGCATATTTAAAGCTATTAGGTTCTTGTGGGAGCTCAGCTAACTGCCCCCACTGAGGTTTATTGAGGTACTTCACCAACCGTAAAACGGAACAAACATTAAGAGAAGTTTGAGGGTACTTGCCTCCTTGCTCACTTATTTCAGGCGTAGAACGAAGTCAAGATCGTGAGTTAAGAAATTTTCTAAAAATGATTTCCTCAGGATCCCCATTCTAGGTTTAGAACTTTTCTAAACTCTTCTCCCTTAGAGGATTTTAGAGGAAAGAGGGGTAAACCACTACTGGAAGATGCGTATGTTTGTGTGGGTTTTTTCCTGACTTATTTTCCCCTTGACTTTCAAGTTCCGTGAGTGATTATTCTGATTTAAACTTGATATTCCCTGAGATTATTGTTTTTAGTGATTTACCTTGCTGGTGAGTAAAGGAAACTGCTGCACTTGTCCTCTATCCTTACTTCTCATACACCATCAATAGTCATTTAAGCCAGAGAACGAGTCCATACTGCAGGCATTCTGCGACATGCATAGATTCTTCACAGGTTCCCTTTACCGTTGGCACTATATCTATTCTTAAAAATTTGAATCAAAAGCTTGCTCTGTCTTCATATTATCATCCTGCAGCTTCACGATTTTTGCCGTGCACTGACATTCCGGTCAACAGAACTTTAACATTATACTTAACGCAAAAATTACCAGATCTTCATACCCCTGCTCTAGGACAAGAACGTAAGCTTTCTTCATGACACATTTTTGCGTCCGTTCTCCTTTCCATGTACAATCAACAAGACGAAAGTTATAGGACCAACGCACGTGATTCTAAAATAAACACGAGACTACAATATCAAGAAAACTAAATTTCGTGTTTACTATCGAAGATTGTTCTGTTGCATACCGTTTATTTTGCATGAGGTGATATGGCAAGTGTGAATGATGCCAAACCTCCTCAAAACTTTGTTGTACGATGAGATTGGAAGACAAAGAACGAAGCAATAGCAATGAAATTTTGATGACGAGTGTATGTGCATCAAATTTTAAAAGGTCTGGTTTTTTGAATAGGTGCGTGTGTAAATACGAAATCATACCCCTTCCCTTGTCGTATTCTGTTTGGTAACCTCCACCCCTTGACCATTCCTAAGTGCGTACTATGCACCCTTACGACTGACGTCACTGTCTTCCATAACGTTGTAAACCATTAGATATCAACTTACAAACGCTAATAGAGTATAAAACATGGAATAGGTGAAAACGAGAACAAACCCGCAAGTACTCTGAAGGCAAGCAAAAGTGAAGTTAAAAGTAATAAATCATTTCTAATCATTCAACCGAGAGAAACCACCTGGAGAAGGAAAGCGTGTAACATGACGTATAATGAGACAAAGAGGCACTTCCTGTGTCATATGTGAGCCTGAATTCATTTCGGAATGCTAACCTTGGATGCGTTAACCAACGAAACTGAACATGCATACATGCAAACTGGGTTAATTTAACGTACCGCGGATTTGGTAAAAGGTGATTTCTGAGGATTACATGCCCAGCCAGACTGTTATTGGTGAATGGGAAGAGAGTATTTGCTGTCTGATTTCATCCCTCTTTATCGAGGCTCTAACGCTCGAGACTGCTGCCACCGACAACAAACCAGTTTCATCTCGGTGATGCGTTGCGACTAATAGCTATAGGATCTAGATACTGATAATTATTGCAACTGTGAGTGACGGCTGGGCCACTCTGCAAATTGATCGGCAGACGTTTCAGCTGTGTTGGTGCTAATCTGAGAATAACGACCTGTTTCTCTCAAACTCTTGAAATCGTTTATAATGCAA
This sequence comes from Carybdea cf. marsupialis auct. non (Linnaeus, 1758), assembly GCA_010016065.2. Taxonomy (NCBI): domain Eukaryota; kingdom Metazoa; phylum Cnidaria; class Cubozoa; order Carybdeida; family Carybdeidae; genus Carybdea; species Carybdea cf. marsupialis auct. non (Linnaeus, 1758). The sequence goes on from JAAAKL020005767.1 coordinate 3,768, forward strand.
CTGATGGCAACCTTCCAACTCGTTGTTACATGCGAACGATTCATTTCTATTTTGTTCTTTTTGTCGAACGACATGCTCCTGATTCCGTATTTGAACTATATTTCCGTTCATGGCCTTGGAGCGAGATGGAATTCCAAAATACTACTGAGAATGTACGTTTGCATCAATCGTTCTTGCTCAGATGTGTATTGTACTCTATAGCAAGAAGGGTTCGTGGAACCCTTTCCAAATTTACCATCCCTGGCCAACATGAGAATTCTTGTTCGATTTCTTCCGTTTACAACCTCCGAAGTGGCTACAGCAATCAATGACGTTCTCCACAATACCTTGCTGAATTCTGGCTGACGAATTGTTGCATATAGATAGTGGCGTCAGACATAACAGACCTACCATAAGTATCCAAGATAGCATATTTCAGAGCAGCAATTTTTGTCTCGGACGATACTTTGTGATTGATTTGTGTCTAGACATTCATGATAGCATGGTTTGTGCTTTTCAATACTGGATTTCAGTGGAACTGAGAGAAAAGCTGATTCTTTTACTTCTCTCCCGATCGACGGCTTTGTCATGCTCACTTACCAATCAGAGTTCAACGAGAACGCACTTTTGTGAATCAGTTGTGGATTAATGCCAAAACGAGGCATCGTGTCGTTGCTTTTTAGCATTTCCTATCGTTCATTCATGATTAAATCTTAAAAATCACAGCTCTCTCTGTACGGATACAGCATGCACGATGATTCTCAGAGGTCATTGACGACAAAGCTTGTTGATCTTGTGTCCGTAAGGTTTCCAGGTAATTTCGTAGAGGAAAATGAATTAGCCGAGTCGAGCAAAGGCTTACCTGTGAACCAGAAAATACAAAATATGTGGACAAGATTGGTAAAATTGTTGAAAACATGGGACGTCGTCTTTTCCCTGTTATTAGTTTCCTCAAATAGTTGAAAATAGCATTGTTTCCTGCTAGTCATTTTTACTACTTAATGTTGAGAATGCTTTTGAATCGATAGCTTTGGGATTTTTGGTATGAACGTTCAATTTTGCAAAGGTGCATCACTAACTGATAATTTTGGTTAGCCTGCTCTACCAGACTCAGCTACCCAAACACACAAGAAAATGCCAGAGGGCTTCAAATTATTAACGGACGGAGTCTTGAAATGTAATCATAAGATGTCATTGAACGCTCGTGTAACCTAGGACATCTTACTTAAGTTTTCTGTTGCTGAGGGATTAAACCCTTGATAGCATTAGCATTATTTTACAGTAGTAGATATATTACAGCATGAGCTTTTGCCTCAGTATGGTTGTTATCTACAAGCATCCTTGATGTTGGACAAGAATGTCATAACCTTTGAAGAGCACGAATGGAGATTAACATGAAGCGTATGATCATAAAATGACGACCGCAGAAAGTAGCGTGTACGACGCAAAGCATCACAAAGTTTGTTGGTGGTACAAAACAATTGAAATGCACGAAACAGCAAAAACATTTTAGTACTGAAAAGCTCTTTTCGTCTGACACTCCTCAGAGTACAAAATCGTCTGAATTGAAATTGAGAAGAAATCAATACAACTTATACCAAACTGTGTTTTGAAAGTACCCCAGGTTTCTAAACCACCTCAGATTTCTAAAGTCAAAAACACTGTTAAGCAACGTGACTCTTCCATCGGGCAGCACGTGCTTAAAAATCCAAACTGTGCAAAGTTGTATACGGATGGCCGCTTCCGCATGATAGGTAAAGCTAGGTCTGCTTTTCACCTAGCCGTCCTTGAATCCGTCCACATCAAAGCTAGAAAACCGTTGCTTTGCATACAAAAAGAGTTTGTCTTTTCATTGGGCCTTTTCGATTAACCATTCAGTTCCACAGACACAATTGGTCAAAACAACACCAATCTAGCAGTCAAGCATTTGATTGGCTACTTTCAAAACACAGTTTGGTATAAGTTTTATTGATTTCTTCTCAATTTCAATTCTGACGATTTTGTACTCTGAGGAGTGACTGTCGAAAAAAGCTTTTCCGTACTAAAATGTTTTCGCAGTTTCGTACAGTTTTAACGGGACCTTCATGCTGATAGACGGATTCCAACTTCGCTAAACACTTGCAGCATGATCTCCATGTTGAAAGATTTTCTAAGAAGGAGTAATAGTCGAGAGGATTTGAAGGGATTATGGTAACTTCCTCAAGGCCGTGTACTACGAAGTACGATGATGTTTGGAAAACCCAAGTATATATCTGCTTGACAGAAGGCTCATTATTGAATGGCAACACAGTATGTAGTCTGCAAGAATCTCTAAGCAACTATTACTCATTGTAGTTCAAAAATATATTCCAAAGAGGATATTAAAATTGTTACAAAACGTCCTTTCAAAAAATGAGTCCAACGAATAGAAAATAGTTCCTAAATGTGGGAAACGAAATTGCATTAAAAATGAAAAGTTTACAGTGATGTCCTGCATCTATACAGCGAATACGTGTTGCTAACAAGCGTCGAGAAATTGACATTGTTGTACTCCATTTCTTTCCTTTCCCTCCTCTTTAAGTTGTAAGATGACCACTATTGTTTATGAAATAGTCCTGATATTTAAGTTCGTCATAGCATTCCAGCACAATGACAAACGTCCCATACCTTATCCCCATCCAAAGAAATCTACTCAGACACTCCGACTCGCCCTTCGTCATTACAAACGCAGGAACGAGACACAAATAAATATAAGTTCGTTATCGTCTGTTTCCAGAGGTCAACATTCCCTCCTCATAAAACGAAGCAGACCGTAGCATTTTTGGTGCAACGTAATTGCACGCCTACAAAAAAGAGTTGCAGGATTATATCCAATTCACCATGTCTCTTTCCAGTTAAAGTTCTGACGCCCTGTTTCCACGGCAATACCCTACTAAAAGGCAGCTCTTTTTAATTCGGCAACAATCGCCAAAAACTCCAAATGTGAAGCATCCAATCCCGTCCCCTTCTTAATCTCCTGCCATGCAAAATGAGCGGATGGCCCAGCATTTCCAGGCTGTAAGAGTTAAAAAAGAAATGTATGTAATTTTTTGATATGTATCACGAGAAGCAGCATTAAAAACATACATAAAAGTACCATTAGAATGAGAGAAGAACTAGCAAGTATGACAATGTAAAAGAGTAACAGACAGGGCCTCCTGGGGGCATGGGGGGAACACGAATCCCGAGCAAAGGTGGAGAGATGAAATTGAGGAGATAGTGAGAGGCAAATGGAGGCAAGTGGTCGATTACACAGCATTGAAAGAAACGTGCCAAAAATACATGAACGGAAACCAAGTCTAATAAGGGGCAAATAATCCACATATATATGCTTCTAATAAATGAATTGAACACTCCTTCAATCTAAAATAGAAGAGATTGCGATAAAAAGGTGAGAAATGACATTGACTCCATATTGGTTTCATGCAGTGCAAAACATAAAGTTTAATCAAACAAATGAACTGAAAGTTGGCATTAAGAGTGGTCTTAATAAAAAATTTATCTGAAAAGAAGGAGGGTGCAACCAAGTAAAGTTCGAAAGTTAACATTTTATCTCAATAAATTTTATGATATATAACATTTTATCTCAATAAAATTTTATGATATCATCCAAAGAAGCCTCCTGCGAACATTACAAAAGGTTGAGCAGCCTTAAATAAAAAGATTAAGGGCTTCAGTTATTTGCGGGTTGAGGTCGTTTATGAAATGTTTCGACATTGACAGAAAAGGGCGATCTTCTAGGAATCAAAGATGGAAGTTACGCGCATTATCATAAATAATCTATCTACCTATCTCACTGTTCGCGCGAATATTAGCAAGGCGTTCACTGAAAACTATTTGCCACACTAAGGTCCTTTTCATTGCTGGCATTTTACAAATACACTTCCAAGATAGTTTTTTATTATTCGGCAAAGCAGTACAACGTCGTTGAAGAGTTAGCCTGAGTTCGTCTCTTCTTATGGAACGTCTTGATTCATAACACTACCAAACTTTTTATAAAGGCTAGACTAGCCTGAATTTTCAATAAAAACAAGAGTGCCTCATTTTAGATAGTGGCTTTGGGAAAAGTATTTCTTATGAGCAATGAAACCGTACAGTCAGGTGTTTAAGCCGATCCACTGTATGCACCGAAGACGATTTTTAGACGGAAATTTTTTTTCAAACCTGTTAAATAGGTCGGCCCTATAAATTTGATGACTTTTTTCAATTAAAAATATGATGTCGCCTTCGTCAGAAGAGCGTTGAGATTATAACATTCTTACCAACAAGCCAAAAAGTCTGCTGTGAGAAAAGCTGTAAATGGCCTTATCAGATCATAAAAGCACGATTGCTTATTCTCAAAAGTGCTGTAAATGCTTCAATCTTTGTAGTGGATCTTTGGGGATGGCGTTATTTAGCACCCAAAGACATTTATTGGTTGACAAATTATCATTGATATCAGGTTCATAGGGGGTACCTGCACGCTCTTCAATGCTCACCACTCGGTGTATGGGTCGAGGCTGGTTAGCAGTGTCCGAATTCAGGTCTAAAACATCTCGCTACCGAAAAATACGGTACTATGCTAGGACTGAAAATGGTGGTCTCAAATGCATATTTCTTGAAAAGCTAGAGGCGTACATTTACTCCCAATGCTGAGAAATATTCTTAAGAATAGACTAGAGTTCCAAGCAAATATCATCAAATTGAGGTCAAGGTCTGCTACAGTTGTCTACTACGACACAAAGACGTAAAGCAGTCAAATGTTGTAACATCTAAAAAGTACATTATGCGTAACATCTGATGACGACATGTGTTCACCAGGCCCTGCATTCTCTCTCTAAAACTTCATTTCGTTCAGGAGATATACCTCACCTCTAATGGAGCGTACTCTACAATGAGTTACTAACATCTTCTACACTGGACGTGTAAACATCACCTAAACGTACCTTGAGACAATTTGTTAGTTGTCCATCTTCATCATGGAAGTTAACGACTGTTCTTTCCTTCCAAGCGTTATCAGTATTAAGACTATCATCTATATATCCTTTAAAGATCTGAAACAGAAAGGGATTTTGGTTAAATGGAGACATAGAGAGTTTATTGGAAATTATTGGTCGTTACAACCCCCTTTCGCAACCTCTCAAGTTCCTTCCAGACCAGAGAGCCATCGAGAATGACGTAAGCTTCCACAGAGACGTAGCTTCCAGAGGGATACAGAAACCATTGGGATTTCTGAATGGAAGCAACATACTAGATAAACAAGACTCTGATTTGCTTGATACATGAAACAGCTCGTTTCACAAGCAACGTACACTGCATTCACACAAGACATTTTTTGTGCCCCATACATTACATGGCGCTTTGCAACCTACAAAAAGGCAGCTCGGAACCGAAGTTAAATTTTCCGCCGAATCCAAATCCTTATTCCTGGGGAGTGAACACACACAGCTATTCACGGTGCTTACGTGTTACTACCATCATAGCCAAATCATTATCGTAGCAAAGCGCCATTTCCGTTTAGGGCTTTTCGTCGCGCGCGTGACTTTCTGCAATCGACATTTTGCGATCGTGTGCATGGTTACAATTTCCATTCATAATCATGAAATGCGATTGAACGCGATCATGGAGATAACACCATGCATTCAAGGGGGCAGGTTTCCTGTTCTGTTCTGTCGACCGCTACATATAAATCCTGATATTCCTAGGGCGATGTCCTCCACTTCTTTTATATTTCTCAAGTACATATTCATTCTCAACGATCTGTGCTTCGCATATGAAAGACGTGCTATATCATAAATCTCTCATGGTAGTAATCACTGATATCCTATGTAGGAATAACACGTGGTGTTCATCACCATGATTCTCCAAACATGTCTCCTAATGAAGTCTGATCGGCTAGCGCCGATGACACCAAGTACGCAACCGCAAACAGTAGAACTCAAAGTTTACCATTTTTGTCGATCGCCCGCTCATAGATTGTATCCCAAAGTATGTTAACACGCATGCCTAGACACTAAGTCGATTGAAAAAAACAAAGTAACACACGCGCAACAAAAGCCTTGAATGGAAATATGGCTTACAGTGAAGAGGAGTGGAGTTGGAGTCACCTTCGCCGAAAGGTTAAGGAGTTGCTGGTTCAAACTCCGCTCGGGTCGTTATGTTAATGAAAGGTTAAAAAAAGTGTAATCACGTGTTTAACGCTATCCAGGCTGGGGTGTGAGTCTAGTAGACCCGCAGCTCTGTATTTTGATGATGACGTCATAACCCCCTTCCTCTCCCTTACGAAAAGTCAGCCGCAAACAACATGAAATGACTAAAGACACTTAGAATGTTTTTCTTTGTACAAACCAGGTAATTTTGCACGTAAAATTGCTCCTTGCACTCAACTCTCGATAAAATTAAAGCTTTGCTACATATTAATAAAAGTAAATACTTACTGTATAGCTAGTATTACGCGTACATTTGATGGCAAACAATAAGCCAAGACCGAATAACAAAATACACTCGTATCACTTGGTTTTACAACAATAAAAGTACACTTGGCTACCATGTTGTTTCCTCTATGGTTATCTTAAGCCAATCAATGAATGGTGGAAGGTAGACCAAGGGTCAATCCACGTACAGCTACGACAAAAGCAATGATGTCTCCACTGAAAATCCATCTTGAATACCAAGTTCAAAAACAACCTTTCAATTTCTAATCTACTGCCTAATTTTACAATTCTGCCTTTTGATCTGTACTAAAGTAACGGGCCATGAAATAATTTCCTCGTAAAATATCTATTAGCAAAAATCACAATTATGTCTTACCTTGTTGGTCGTACAACTGTTAAGTTCTAAGATATTGCAAGAAAAGGAACAGAATCGTCGCTGGCAGTGGATCAGATAAGGGACGGGGGTAAACACTTGACGTGTACAAGAGTGCTTATGTGACTTTACGACTAGCGATATTGGGAAAGGGGCACCAATATTCCTGACTCCTTTCTCTTCAGTGCTCCCTTCTAGTTTTGTTAACTTTTGCTACAAGAATGTAAGTGAAAATCTGGCATATTGACAGCACAACTCACTCCAGGAAAATCCTAGGAAAGTAAGCCTAAACATCGTAATAAACTTCCGTTCCCATAGAAACTAACTATGAAAAGAAGTTACAAACCTCTCTTCCAGATTCAAAGAATTGATCAATTTCTGTTTTTAGCACTGGTGTTGTCCCATCTGATGTCTGTATCATCTGAGTGATTGTCCCTAGCAGTTTAGTTGAGATGGCCATGTTAGCTTTCATGGGTCCCTGTGCGAAAGAAGATATCAGCTGATTTGTGATCAATCATGTTAATAGAAGAGAATTTTTTGTTACATCAGCTCCATACTACTGCACCTTTTGATAATGCACTGCAGGAGAGCGTGGGCGACCTCACTAGCTTACAATAAGTCTGGTATCTAAAGAGATTTTAAAGAATAAACCAAGTACAAAGAATCTTCTGCTTATCGCCCTTGCGTTTATACATCACTATATCTAAGCTGCTCATTGTAACAAATCAAAATTTCTGCAGACAACAAAGATAATAAACTTAATTAAACGTAAATACTCGATCAAGTTCCACTCTCCGTTCGTTTGGCAAATCCATGGCATATCACAGGGGGAAAGCAAATTTTGAATTGCCAACTATTATATCACACAATTAACAATGGATTATAAAAAGCTGTAAATATTGAATAAGTAAAAACTATTCCGTGGTTTGTTTTGCTGTTACTTTTAATAGCCTCCCCCACCACCACCTTTTAAACACGCTGTGGGTAAAAGTAGGCAATTGTGTTACTGAAAATATTTGTCACACGATATTTTACATGTTATTAACTTTCAAAACCTCCCTTCTAATAAGCCTGCACCACAGATACTGTATCTGACGAATAGGCCCCCTTCCCCCCTCGGAGAGCTGACCAAGTATTCACGGTGGATTCAGACACTCACCATCGGAATTGAATATCCTGCCGAAGACTTAACAGCAAAGAATTCCAAAACATTACTTCCATTTCTTTGACAAATGTCTCCTTCTTTATTCCTTTTCCACCTGCAAATAGAAATGATTCAACGTATACTTTCTGAAGGGCAACTAAAACTTAGATTCAAACCCGTAGCATCGGTTTTTATCTGCCATTTGTTCGTTCACTACGGGGCTTACTGATCATCCGTATTAAACTGTACAAATCTCAAAGCTCATCATACGCCGACAGTTCCCGATATCTTCCTATTCTTATCATGTAACAAGCATATGTAAGAAAGCCTCCACAGAAATACTCTCCTGGTAAACACAACATTGCAGCTTCCCATCATGGAAAGCCGATTGAAGCATGGCTTTGAACAAGATGAGAATAATGTAAAAGGTGGCATAGAAAACATTGTGTACGAGGAGAACTAACTCTGATGGTATGAATTTATATTAAAACTTCCAAACGAAAAGGGAGCCTTCGGTCGCCGTCGATTGCGGTCGAACAATTTCAAAATTTTTTACATTAAAAACAGAGGCGATGCATAACAACTATCTCAGATCTTTCCATTTACTACATTATGACCGTATTGCGGTCCTTGGTAGCAATTCCCTTTCCTTACACTCTCTCGTAAGTCACTGGGACTGAAATAAAAATACATCAAACGCCCTAGATTAGAAGTGTGACGCAAAGGACTCAACACTTATGTAACCAATACTTAATAATCGATTTGAGATTTTTGTGATGCATAAACGCCGTATCACAATATTATATACTTTCTGTTTACCAATCAGTGGATTCTTTATTTCCAGATAGAAAAGATCGATATATATGGGGAGCCTACATAACTACCCCCGATCCGATCTTAATGCGTAAACCCAGAGTTCTTGACTATCTTCACTTCTACCGTATCCCGACCTCTGCTCTGATCTCCTCAGCCCGAAGAATTTCGTTCGAATCCCGAATCCTGACAATCCCTAATTAATACCGCTGTACTTAAGGTGCTAAGGGCTCGTTTGCTCATAAAGATTAGAAAGGACAGAGCAACCGGTTTGCTTATGCGATGGATACGAGTTACTGTTGTACAAAACAAGCATTCTCTGCAGTGCAGACCTTAATGGTCTGGGCGCTTAAGTTGAGTGCTTATAATGGTTCATGCATCAACGTCAGAATCCAGCATAAAAATGACGTTGAGGCCTTGGATCAAGCTCTCAAACTTGTCGGAACTTCAGAATGTTTTCAACCTGTCGCGGAAACTTCTGATCCCAACTTGTGCAATCAGAAATCAAGAATCCTTCGTTCGAGACAGGGATGGGTAACCGGCTTGATCAATAATATTCAGGACGCTCCAGGGGGTAAAACGGTGTTGTCCTGACCACCTCTTGCTGTCAACAATAAAACATTCAGGCGCAACCAACAGAAGCACTTACGTTATTCAAGAACACGCAACTCAATATAACATTAATAAGTAAACATGCTCTACTAAAATCCGTTATAAATTGCAAGCTATACCGGAAATGATCAAGTGAATCACCCAGAAAGAATAGAAAACAGTTCTGGTGTCTGCAAAATTATACAATAAATCACCTGGAAATGATAGAACATGTCCAATGATTTGGTCCCCAAAAGGGCAAGCGACCTCTTCCCTGAATTCCTGTTCGTCCCATCGGATTTCTGCAAATGAGGGAATGGAAACGTCACAAGAAGAAGGTAAGAATGCAAGAAAGACTTCGCAAAACCAGTAATCTACATGACCAAATGACTTACTGCCTATGCTACGATTAACGTCTTGAAAACGTAACAGTAAAAACGGCGATTGGAGAGGCAATTGTTACCCGAGGGAGGTGTTTCTATGGACATAGACTGACGATATGAACATTATCCATCTATCCATCCATCTATCCGTCTATCTGTCTATCTATCTATATCTAGTAAAACTGCAGTCATTGTTATTCGTGCTTAGTGAACTCAAAGTGAAGGAAGCCTCACACATAACAAGGTGAACCGAACCTGTGTAGTAGACACGTGGTTGTCATTTGTTAGCGCCCTTAGTTTGCTCCGGCTTGCATTATGATTGTAAAGCGCACGCGTTTGAACAATATGTTTGGATGTATCGTAGGCGGTCAGATCGCTTTCCCAACGATTTATCATTATCGGTATCGTTATCGTTCCCGGTGTCACTGAGGCCTTAAAAATCTTTAATGGTCGGAATTTTTCAAGCAAAAGATACCCAAAATGTGCTCATGATGCTCACCGTGGCATACCATTGACAACCTTGTAAAGCGCGACATTACTTCGTCGATCAACCTCACCGTCAACTTCATTAAACTGGAACGCTGCGTCCCTGGAAATAAATAACAAAATGATTATTATTATGCATTTATAGATTGGTTACGTTGATCGGATAAAATTTGAACATAGGAACTAAAAGAAACCATATTGATTCTCCTTTACATAAAGGATCTGTATGAAGTGATAAAATTCTTAGCTGCCGACATCAGTATTGAAGCCCTTTTCATCCGATATTCTATTTATAGCACACAGTTGCTGTCAATCGATTAGTTCTGTATATCCCCAATGATCAAAGTGCTGCATAATCAGCAGTATCAAATCCCACTCCTAAGCCTGAAACGTGGAAATTCGTTTCTCTGGCTATTCACAGAAAAAGGTTAAGTAACAACGCCTGGCTAAACAATGGATACGAAACCCTGTGTTCAGAGCCCCTTGAATTTGCACGCGGCTCTTAGTCCACTACACTACCCCTTTTCATTAAGAATAACAAAGGTGTTTAGGGAAGTGTCGTTAAGTAACAATATCCGAGGTAAAATTTAGAATTTCATACAACAACGTAAAACCTACTATACTTTAAAAATAACAACCAGTAAATTTGGAGTGGAGCTGGCCATTCTTCAAATTTTACTCCTTTTTCGGGCTAAAATGTCCTTTATCAATTCGTGATACAGAAGCTCTTTCCAAAGCACCATTGCGTGTATGCAAATTGCGAATGGACCCCCTTTTAGTATCAGCTGCTATAACGGAGATAAACACTTATATTGCTGAACCAAACGTGATGCATAGATCAGGGTTAAAGTACCAGAAGCACACCCTTGCATTGCCTTCCTCTGTAGGTGCACGCGTAAGAACCTTTAAATAAATCTACGGGCAGTCTTTAGTCCACTTAAGGCCAACAAGAATAGACGACTCCAATTTTGTACTTACTTCAGAGCAGTTGTGTCCATTCCACCAGCAACTGTTAACGAACGATCTGTAAAAGTTCGCGGAGAATATTCCGGAAACGCAATCTGTAATGAAATACAATGAAAAATATATTTTTAAAATACACCAAGACAACACAGTCTCAAAAATGACACGCAGTCGATTACAAATGAGGTCCAGTTTTTCAAAAAATATATTCTGTATCTTATTCTACAAAACTGATATGGCCTATTCCGTCATTTGCCTTAACGGTTCTTTTACCTGTTGAGTGTGAGATTATTTGTTTGTGTTGTAACTAGACGAATAATCCAGTACATAATCAACTATTAACAGATTAACAAACTAGGAGGTACTAGGAGGAGCGCCACGCCACACATCTGTACCTTTGGTTGCCTCATATATTAAAAAAATGACATTCCAATACTCACGGTCAATAGCACAGCAATAGGTCGGGAAACGTATCAAACGTATCACGAACATATTGGAAACTTGTGCTGAAACCACCGACCATTGATAACAGCTAACACTGGATTGCTGTATGGCGCTATAATGGCAGCAAATAGCAATGTTTCAAGACAATAAAACGCTACTATAAAGAACACGCGTAATACTGCTTAGACTTCAACACAATAAATTGACGGCGAGCACACCATCTCATGATGAACTATTGTCGTGTCTGGATTTTGCTCGATCATGGAGATCAATGATCTGAGAATGCCATTATCTGTTCTTTCTTTCGGCATTAATTCTGCTTCTTCTTCTTCTTCTCTTTAATTTAATCAAGTCTTCCCTGCCCTTTATTTCTAGCATTCCACCAAATTTTAAAATAATGCATCAATAACATTTTGAATGATCTTGGTCAGAAGTAAACTGAATAACTCTCAGGCAAACCGATGAACAAGGGCTAGTTCAAGGTGATGATAACAAGTTAAACATAATAAACGCAAAACAGTTCAAGTTCAAAGAAGATGCAAAGGACAAAGAAAATGACAACAAGGAAATCGCTATTACATAAAACCTACTTACCTCCCAATTTACTGCAAAGTCAGGTACTACATACCGATTGACGTTTGACGACGGGTAGGGAGACTGTCTGCTCTTACGATGGGTAAAGCACTTGAAATAGACAACACCTGGAGAAATTGCTGGGTCATCTTCATCTGATTCAATATAATTTTCATCTTCTTTAAGAGACTTTTTGCTTGGGCAGCTTCTAGTCCTCCGTCTTTCTCTTGCTTCATCACTCTGTGAAGAATAGCATGAAAAAAGGTTGGTAAACACAAAATGACGTATTCGTGTTTCTAAAACCAACTGCCATGCCTTGCCTCGAAATGGGCTAATGTCAAATGTGAAGGAAAGTGTTCAGAAACGGTTTGGTCTGACATCGGGACACATCTTTCAGCTCTTAAAGTTTAAACAATTTTAAGTCTCAACAAAAGTGATTAAATATAGAGCAAACTGCAAGTCTTGTACTACGTCTTCAAATCCGCAATACCTGAAAAATATTGGGCTTCAGAATTCCGAGAAATAATTACAAACCCATCGCTCGATAAACCTGACTGTATTTCGATGTATGCAGACGACCGCTTTCGTGTTATTTCATTCATCTGGCGGTCCTGGAGTCAGTCTACATGAATGAAAGAAAAGCAATGCTCTGCATACTGGGGGACTTTGGCCTTTTTACTGGGCCTCGTCGGTTAATCACAGATTCTTTGTTAAGACACATTGCTTTTAAAACCAAAACAAAAGTGCGGCCATGCGAAATCTAATAGCCTCTTTTCATATCAGCTAGGTGTAAGCTTCCGCCTTTCCTTTTTGTACTCCGAGGAGTGTCAGATAAAAAAGATTTGCATCACAAACATAGTATGGTTATTTGGTACTATTAACAAATATTTTACAAATTTACTTCTGACATACTTTGAGAGATAAGAAACTATTGATAAAAATAGATTGAAATAGTTTATCTCGAAGTGGAATAACATAAATATCATTACAGCACAACAAGAATTATAAATGTAGGTTTAGACAAAGGAAATGTAATAAATCTGATAATGATTAACAAGGGGCAAACAAATATTCAAAGCAAATACAAAGGAGTGAATTGTGCATTGTTGTTAAGTAGAAGCTTTAAAAGCGCTGTGTACATCTCCTAAAAAAAGCTTATGCAAATTTATGCCCCCAGCGTGACTCTGATAAATGCTACTCATTGCGCTGTAAATAGGCATAAATACACTGCCAGAGAACGTCCTAGTTGAACTTGAATGTCCATACTTGATTCAAGTCAGAAGCGATCCAGGAGACGTCAGATACCCAGAACAACTGACGGTATCAAAAGGATTTGAAAGCTTTTTCGTAGAAAGCCATCGCAATTGAACTCGTCGCAAGATAGAGATGAATATCTCTGCAGCATTCAAGCTTGCCAATGGAAATGAATAGGAGTAAAGAAAAAGCTTTGGCGAAACAACTTTCTTTCGCAATGAATCCAAGACTTCAATATCTGATACATAGATAATATGGAGCATTATATCACGTTTATCACGACAATAAAGAGGAGAATTTTTCGGGTTTGGGAACAGGCAATGTTTTCCATTTCTCATCGAGTTTGTTTGTGGCCAGTAACACGCAATATACAACCAAATATCCAACCTCTTTTGCCAGAAGACCACAAAGGCTCAGAGCTAACTACTCTTCCCTGCTCCACCTATTGTAGTAAGAAGTCGAATAAGTAAACTTGGAGGTGGCAGTTCTAAAAAGTACTGAAAATAGAGGGTTGTAATTGCCCATCCCACGCTCAAATGAATGTTCCATATTTTTCATCGAGGTAACAAATCTGACCGGTCTTGAACAGCTGTCTGCATTAAATACTTTAATGTGAAGTTTTGACTGCTCGGAAGAAAAATACGGTTCCTAGTTGCCTGTAGATATGTTCATAGTCTCAAAGTTTATCGAAAATAATTGTGGGCATCAAATCAAGGTGTTTCCTACGAGCCAATAAGAACATTTAACAGTCGAATCTGACGAGTCACTAGTACTGTCCAAGGAGCAACGCCAACATCTTCCGTTATACAAGGAGCAGGGACTCGAGGATACTAACTTAGGCGTCTCAACTCATTTTGCTCCCGCAATGTTGATAGTAATTCATGCAATTCTGCTTACCTCTACCTCCTCGGCATATGCATCATGCTCCAACGAGTGCATTGACCGCATTCTCCCGTAGTTCTTCTTTTTATGCTCACCCTCATCAGACAATAACCTGCCAGCTTCGGGATGTTCAGAGGCCATGTGGACGGAGCGCTGCTTCAATATTTTGGCAGCTTGAGAAGCAGGAGAGTTTTTGGCTACTACGAGAGAATTGCTTCTTGCTGGATCTTTTAATGGATTCTTTATTGCTAACTTGGGCGATGTTTTCTCACTCATAACAGACGACTGTCTTGACATCATGCCTAATTTTTGATATTGGATATGTGGAAAGTTGCTCGATCTACGCTCATCTGAAACATCACTTGGTGACAATAAACCATCATTTCTATGGAACATTCTATATAGATTATCCAATTTTCCTTCCAGTTTTTTCATGGTCTTTTTGAACGACTTTTCCCTAATGAATCCTTCTTTGCTAACCTCTGCCACTTTCATACCTATGTTGTCCATTCTGAAAACAGGGGTAGAATGTTATAGCCAGTAAAAAGACACAGGTGTGGCAGCAGACTGAGATGTACACAACAATAGACCCTTTGCGTTGACGTCACAACTGGTCCCTAAGGAAATCTGCTGGAGGACCACGCAAGCAATGATCGCTACGGCTTCTGTAAGGAACGATAAGACTTCTACCTCTACTTCGAAAGGGAAAAGACCCGTAAAACGGAGTTTTTTACCTGGATATTTTAACAGCTTAGACGTTGTGTCTCAAAAGC
>JAAAKL020005768.1:0-18855 GCA_010016065.2 Carybdea cf. marsupialis auct. non (Linnaeus, 1758)
GGGTTGTGGGGGGGGTGGGGGGGGGGGTGGGGGGGGGGGGGGGGGGTGTGGGGGAGGGGGGGGGGGGGGGGGGGGAAGGGGAGGGGTGAAATGAGTAATTTACTATTACATATAACCAAGACTTGTTAGTGATAAGGCTAACAATTTTGTTTTATATGGTCAGAAAAACATTGCTACATTAAGAGAACAGTTCTGGCTTTGTAAATTGACAAGATAAATCATAAATATCTTATCAAACTCAAGATTGTATGATACAACTATCGCTAGTCAGAGCCCTCTAGATGTATAAGTACATAAATTTTGTACTGAATTGCCAGATAAGCCTTTTGTAGCAAGTATTCCTGTAGTGCATATTCTTTCAGTTTGTTACCAGTAATGTAAATAATTGTTTTCTGTTAGGCACATACTGTTGCTCCATACAAACAGCAAAATGGAATTTCATACCAACCATCGGAATTTACAATGCTATCCAGGTAAGAATCTGTTAAGGCATTAAAAGCTTATTATTGTTAATGGAGTGATTAGATAGACATAGATTACCTTGAGAATTAAGGGAACACCAGGAAAGTAAAGAGTGAGAAAAACAGACTGTGGATTAAAGGGACATAACACTAATCAACCCATAGGAAATAGTGTAGTTTGCCAATCCATGACACACTGATACTTGAAGTCAATGATCATAAGGTGTAGACTAGGGCTGACTGTCAAAATTTGTGTTTTGAATAGTACCACTGCTATTCTGTTATCAAGTTCTGAACCAAATGTTTAATGTGCAAGTAAGATTTCTTGACTTTTGCTACTGTTTGTGAATATAGCATTTGCAAAAACAATACACAAATTGTTACTCTGTCAATCTTATCTGATCATCTTAATTTATTGCATAGAAACAGCTAAGTCATTCCAGTGTTATTGAGTCAAGAAATCATATTCAGATTTTAATCATAATTTGACCCATAGATTATGCTCTAATCTACCAAACATTGTCCAAAACTGAAAACCCTTTCAACTAACTAAATTTTTAAAGCATATCCGTATTACTTAGAATCACCCCAAAATTGATCTATAGCCAAATATTTGGAAGACACACGAATTTCAGTTTCGTAAAAACATTTTGGAGCTGGAGGTAATTGATGGTAAAGTAAGAAATTGGACTGAAGTAAGAGCTTACTGTAATGCAGTCTGTCTCTGAAGGATCACACATCACCACCAAGGGATTGCAATGTCACTTTTTGATAGGTTATTCTTTTTATTAGGTTTCAGTTTACTTTACACTATTTTACTTGGGCTATGTGAGTGGGTCAGTGTTGAAAATAGTTAAAAGGGAATAAATGAAGAGAAAGACCAAGAAGGCAATGGAGAGACAAGCTTTATGAGATGCAAATGGGCAAAAAATAATGAACCTTGGAAAGAAATATGGAGGTAATTGTGTTATACCAGCAGTGGCATTACAGACCAATTGTGAAAGAAAATTAGGGCATACATGATGTCTTATTGTAACCAATCTGGAGGTTAAGTTACAACCAAAGTTCTGCCAAAACTTGACAAGCTTGACAAGAATATATTAAACAATTTTGATTATGGACTATTGCTGTAGGGGGGCTGACTTTTTGGAGGGATATTGAATGTGCAAGGTATGCTATAGGTGACTAAGCTTCCACATTTTCTGTGACTGAGAGAACATTCAATAATATATTTGCAATGACATTTTAAGCAACTGTCTTTGAAATTTAACCATGTATGAGCAAAAGTTTGAGTAGTTTAAACTATTTCCTTCTGTTAAATTATCCATATCACCATGTTGTAAGTTGATTAACAATAGCAGAGTAAACTGAATATATTGCAAGAGGATATCAGTTTGCAGTATTAAACAAAAAGTAAGAGCCAGATATGATAGAATGTTTTACTACTGAACATGCCCTTCCCTCACCCATACATTCAAATATTCATTTTACATCATATCAAATATACGAACACAAATTGAGGTTTATTGGGCAGCCTTAGTCTAGACACATATGGGCAGGGAGTCCAGGGATTGATAGAAACAGTGATTGATGATCATGTTACTGTTTGAAACTATTTTATGTTTAACTTTTCTTATGAAGTATTTTTCTTGTATATATGGAAACTCACACAAATTTCTTTCATGTTTTCAATGCAGAAAAATTGGAACAGATATTGGTAACACATTTTCCAAATTGGAAAAACTTGCAATATGTAAGAAGTCTTGCTTACATAACAATTTGATTGTTATGTGTTCTATTGTCCTGCTCTCTCAAAGTTTTACATTTGTATATGTATTGTGGTCTTAAAAGTATTTTTAGCACCATTTTTATTTATTCTGGACAGTTACATTGCTTATTTGCTATCAATATATTGATTGTCAAAAGGAGTTTGACTCTTGTTTGGATTGTTGGTAGCATGTTAAGTTATTGAAGTATAATATTTTAGTAGCATTTATTTCCATTTATGTACAGAAGTTGTGTGATTGCAAATTATCAATTTTAAATTATGAACATTCTTACTTATTTTGAGGGCAAGACCATTTGGAAAGGCATATTATATAGTTGGTACAGATGTCTTAACCTTTAAGTAAAGGAGAATACAATTATAATAAGAAAAATAACAAGACGGTGTTTGATAATAATTTGGTATTCTTACTTAAATTCATTATCATTAGGAAAACTTATCCAAATTATGATGCAAAATGTAAAGATGGCAAGATGATTACAAAAACGTCATTACTCTTTGTACTATTAACCTTATGTCATCATGCATAATCCACCTCATAATTATGTGCTTTAGTGAAGGTATGCAACTGCAAGATTAATAAAATATATAAAGTTCCTCTGGTCATTTTGCATTTAATTAAACTTAATGTATGTTCTAATTTACTATATGTATACTTTTTATATCTAAAGTAATACCAACAACAGCAATAAAAGACAAAACTTAGAAAAGAAGCCAGTTGTAGAAGAACTGGAAATTTGTGAACTTAAAATGAAACCTTTACCACAGGAGAAATCTAAGTTTGCCACATTATTCCTATCTTTCTTATGTCTACAAAATGTAAATTATGTATTTGATGTATTATGTTGTTTTCTGGTCTGTATCTCTTATCAAGACAATAATGGGCATTATTAATGCAATGTTTGGCCATAAAGACATGCATTGTTAAGTTTAAAGTCTGTACTCGAATTGGTTGACCAATAACTGAAGGTCTTTGTATTTGCATTAGAAATGTCGTTATCAACATTCTTCACCATATATATCAGTGCCCTTGTGACTGTAGATGAACAATGTATAATGTCACGATTTGAAGAAGCACCAAGAAAGTTATTGTAAATGGACATCCCTACCAACGCTGCATGCAATTTAAGTTTATTGAGTTATATACCATGTATTTCATGATTACTAGGTTTCTGCCTGAGTATGTATATATGAGAATGGCACTGATGAAGCTAATAGGGAGATAAGATTGCAGGTGGTTGTGAAAATTCAGGATAGACTTCCTGTATTGTCAACTTAACTATTCCACTATTTTTAAAATTTAAGAAGAGTCACAATTCTGTTGCAGCAGCTAGACAGGAGGCAACCAGGAGATATTGTTAGTCTGCTTCCTTCAGTGGTACTGCCAGTTTTTGGCAAGACAGTGCCCTGTGCTATTAAGTGATTTGGTTACCCTTCAGTGTCATTTTTTTCTTCAATGAGCTGTGCCTCAATTTCCATCTCAGGTGTGGGGCCCTGTACTGTTCCACAGTCAGCACCCCCTAAAACTGGCAGTGTTCAGTGGCCATGCATTGACAGAAGTATGCTATCTGTAATCACCAGTTTGTTGTGTGTACATGTTGGCTATATTTTGTCTGTCAACTCAGATATTGCATTTTCGAATTTTGATTTTCAGTGGCTAAAAGTAAATCCTTGTTTGATGACAAACCAGTAGAGATACAAGAGCTGACATACATTATCAAACAGGTAAATAATTCAATTGGTTTACATTTTATTTATGTAGGAATGCCATAATGACCATTTCACTATTTATTATCAAGAGGTGCCACAAAGCATAACAAGAAGTAGTGTATGATAGAAGAGAAAGGTTTTTATTGAGAAAGACCTTTGAAGAGCAGTTTTTCAAAATGAGAATAGATGATTCTACTCTTTTTTGTAAAATACTAACAGTGTAAAATATTTTGTTGTGAAAATCTAAACATTAAAAGAGATTCCAAAGATTTTGAAAATCACTCTCTAGCAAGAAGAAAATGAAGAACCACATTCGGTCCACTAAAAACATATAAAGGTATTATTTATGCAATATATTAAGAAGGCAGCAAACCTGTAGTAGCAGGGAGGTACAGACTGGATTATTATAACTAATAGGGCTGTGTATCATATGAAATCCTTCTTAATATCATTACGATGCACTTGTAAAAAGATCACAATATACCATGTTATGCATGTTTGTGAGGTTTTATAGGCATGACTCTGGACAAGTAGACATAAAGCATACACAACTGATAAGTACGCAAATGTGCCTTGCAGTAGCTTCAACTCTGAGAAATGCTCCTCAAGGATGTGACCAAATACTATTATTTGAGGATCATAATCTCAGGCCTCCCACTCTTTCATAAAATCATAAGATGTCATAAAATTGAAATTGAAATTATGTCCTAGAATGTCATTAAATATCATGAATGTTTATGTAGATAAATTCTAGACCCGCCACAACAAGGCTGGAATCCTAAGTTCTAATGATTTTGTTGACAATTTTCATCATATTTATTCCAGGATGTTCAAGTTTGGAGGGATTTGGGTCCCTTTTATTTTAGGTACTCATTTGCTCCCCAGAAGTGATTTTGCTCCAGATATGGCCCTGGTGTGCATGCTTAGAATATGACATGAATTTACCGTATTTGTCAGGACAATATTTCAAATGACCAATGAATAATATACATAAGAAAGTCATAATAATCAGAGAAAGATACCCTAAAGTCTCTCAAAAATGTCATAAATTCATTTTAAAACATTGTTAAATTTAGAGTGGGAGGCCTGTTATCTCCTAACCAGTAAATGACATAATCCTTTTATCACCTTCCCTATAGTAATATTGATGAAGGAACAGTCTTTGGAACCAATTTATCTGGGGTCCAATTTCGAGCACGTATGCATTTTATACATCAGGTTATGCAATGAGCATTAAATAGGAAACTTACCATACCATAAACAGAAAAAGAGGGCATGGGAGTGAACGTATCATAGCATTGGTACCAAATGAATTAGAAGATTATACATCTACAACAACTTTCACTTGATTGTAAATGAGAGAAAATGATGATTATTTTTCGCAAAGATCGACCCATATTACATAACAGCAGAGTACATAAGTAGGAAGATTATGCATTGCCTTAACACCAAATGCAATAGCCAGACGTATCAAATTGCCTGTAATTTATCGCAAAAATTCTTGTAACTACGTCCATAGAGGCGTTGGTCATTATCAGAGGGAAATTTCATCAAACAACAAATTAACAACTGTAACATGGGAAATGGATGGAAATCTTGTGGACACAACCAGTCCATACTGTAAAACGTATTGAATCGGAGATGGAACCCTTTGAAAGAATGAAACCCTACATAATTGCATAAATCAACCATGAACCTGAAGCACACAAAAACGAGGTATAACGTGGAAGAAATTGCTATTACCATCGTCATTTTCTAGTCCATAATAGATCAATGGGGGCATGAGTAAGGCTTTTTAATGCAATCATAGCTCTCCACTTAAATGCAGTCCTGCGGGACCTCTCGTTAATTCCCTTTTGTTGGTGCTGCCAAGCTTTCCCCTCCAAGCGATATCCAAATTGGCACCTTCTGCAGCAAACTGTTAGCATCACAAAATCAATGAATACTGCTAAAATATCAATTATGGTAACTTTGTAGATAGACACATGAAGCTTTCCTTCAATGTATGACCGTATAGACAATATTTTAGTGTTAAAGAAGGTAAAAGTGGTGATTATAAGCTGGGTGTGACTGAAAGTGGAGTAACTGTTAGATGAGAAAGTTTCCAAGTGTTTAGTTGAATGACAAATTCAGAATTTTTCGATTACAAGTGGAGTATCTCTGTAAATGCGATAACTTTAGGTACAGTTGACTGCACGAGCGTTTTCTTTTTATGAGAAGCATTATATAAACATCACGAGGCACCAAAAAGGCAACAATTAAGAATCCTTATGAGAAATACGGGCAGGGTCAGCTTTGTAGGGCACGTGCATGTTATTTTCGATATTGTTGATTTGCAGATAACGCAAACAAAGGTCTCATTTTTATAAAACATTTAAGTGTCGAAACAGTAAACATGAAAACGCAGATACGTAACGCATTGTTTACCCCACACGTTTCGGGAATAGAATATGTAAAATTGTCATGGCATATCGCATGCTTTCGCTCGAGGAACGTCTGAGGTTAAACAGAGCATTGGGAAACATCAAAGCTGTAAGCAAAGAAGGTGTTTTGCATAGACATATATGCGTGCGAAAGACAGGTAATGAATGAAACAGTGTTATATGGTGTAAATTCTTTGACAGTCTGTTCATAAGTGCCCATTCGCTCGTTAATGAGCGCATCAACATAAGAGCTGATATTTCTGTGTAAATCTGTTTTTTCTAGTTGTACTACAAGTTGCCAGTAATCATGATCATCGGTAGTACTTTCCCCTCTTGTTTATTATCTTTTTATTATTATAGTTATTGTTTTTGTCGCCTTCATAGTGTTCGGCTTACGCGAACAAGGTCACTTTTGGCCAGGAGGGAGGTGGGAGAGGGGCTGAGGTTAAGAGTCTTACTTTTGTGTTCGTTCGTATAGATTTAATCAGAGCCCTCGTGATGTTTTGCAGAGTATCCTCAGTTCCTGTCCCTTCTACCTTGATACATACTATACAACGCCCTTATCCTATGGCAAGTGATTTACATGCAATTAGTTGTCATTCAAGAATAGTAAGATCGGCGCCACTTTCCAAAGAAGCTGTATTGTTATCTGCTTATTGCTTGTAATGGCGCATGAACCATACCAAAACTTTTCGACCTGACATATGTTGGGAAAGTGCTCTAGGATCCTTGAAATATTTGGGGGCAAGGAAAAATCTTTTACGCTCATAGTAATACTGGTTAGCGGTTAAATGCGTTAATGACATGATCTCAGTCGGTGTGTTTTCGTATGAACAAAGTTCACCTAACTTTGGGCGGAGCCCGACGTTTGTTCATCACGTACTACTAATAATTCTTAGCATGTCTTCCCTATCACCTTTAGGATATTACTAACCTGAATCAACAGATTGCACACCTGCAAGAGGTAAGGACATCCTTTAGAGCTAATTTAAATTTGCAAGAGTAAAGGTAGTTGCCACTGAGGTGTAAGTATTTAGTGACACAGCATCTTAACATGTATTCTTAGTAACTGTAAGTCATTAACATACATATGCCTTTTCGTCAAATAGTACTGGAATTTGAAAACGGCTGATGTATTTGATTGTTGACAGGCTAATCAAATTGGTTTGGTAGTGTTGTATTTTAACCATCGATTCGTAAAATAGCGGTTGGAAATTTATTCTCGCATTGTACTGCTTTGTACTGTTTTTACAATAAGTGCTTAAAACGTGTGTCTGCAGCCCCTATACAAACCGATTTGTTGTGAAGCAAGGGCAGTAAGTTGGACAGTTGTTCACTTAACTAGTTTTAACTAGTTTTTCCCATTTAAATTTACCTTTCGCTTTTAAGAATCAATTTTCCTTTTGTGTTTTTCCATGCCTATTCTTACAATTCATTTGAATTTTGGTACCATCCTTGCCCGGATGAGGAGGTTCCAATATTGGTGCCATACTATTTACAACCGAAAGACAGCTATTCATGGAACATCAATTGGTCAAAGATTTTCATGTAATCAGTCGAAAACTGCATTTGTGCTTATCAGTCCTCCTTCTATTCACAGTTAATTTAACTTTAATTTTTGCTACTGACAATATCATTTTCAGCTTGCAAATGCACGGAAGTCAGGAAAAAGCAAACATGTCCAGACCCATTCCCACACCGTTGTCATGTCTCTTCAGGTAAACATGCTCAACTAGAACTATTTTGCAATTTTCTTAGTGACTTGTAGATTTTTTAGGGAAGTACTCAAAGATTCTTTATACTTAGTTACTTTTGAAAGTAATCTTCAGTCCTTGTCTGATTGGTCAATTTTCTTTACTTAGAGGAGTTTTCTCTTCTGCTATTTCGTCAATCAGCGATTTGCCATGAAAGATGACGTAGTTTTTGTCACACAACTTTTTTTATCGTATTGAATTTGTACGATTATTCCTTGACAAGGGTAGAGAAATAAGGAAAGTAATTGAGTATTTGTGAGCACTTGAAGTAAGCTATAGCTCGCAGTTAGTTCTTAGTTCTAAAGTTAGCTTTTACTTTTCGCCTTTACGAGGCATTTTCCATGAATTATTTCTGCCGTTAAGAGTTTGGTATGTTAATAACGTTAATCACATGTTTTCCAATAAGGTAAATGGATAATTTTACCGCCCTTTTTATGACTTGCCTTCTATTTTCAAACCGTATCTGCTCTGGCGTCTTCTGCCTCCTTTCGCAGACCTATTTGTCGCCTCCACTACCACCCTCCTCATCGTCGTCGGTATCCCTCTGCCACTTTGTCTTCTTCTTCCTCTTCATTTTCTAGATCTGAAATTTTCTCTTTTTACTTCCCTTCTTGTTGATTCTACTTCCTTCTTTTTCTTCGTCCCTCGTGCCTATTCCCGTCCTGCTCTTTCTTTTTCTTCGTTTCCTCTTCCTTAATCACAATGTTACTGGCAGTTTTTCAATCCGTTTTCTTAATTTCATTTTCTGTTTTAGTACATAGACAGCCTACTGTTCTTTGACGCATTTTAGTGATTTGAAGACCATTTTCGGCTCAATAAACCTTTTTTTTTTCAATTTAGAATCATGTTTTTTGTTTGCTTATTTAGTACCATCACATATCACTATAATAGATTGCAACTTATCACGGCGTTATAACGAGCTTACATAATTTGCAAAATTGTTTTATTTTTTGTAGTCAAAATTGGCCCATATGTCAAAAGATTTCAAGAACGTCCTGGAAGTCAGGACAGAGGTAAGACATCAGTAAATTCTTCTGCTCTTAGGGTGACAAAACCGGATTTGAAATAGATTTAAAATGTGTTGTTTAGAACTTTGGAGAGTACATGTTATGTTTACAATGTTATTTGAGGAAGTATGAAAAACGAGGAACAATATAAATATCTGTAAAAGCTGAGTCACAAACTTCAAACTTTCTGACAACTTTTTGCTTACACATGTTTGGCGTTGACAACAAACTACACATTATCGCAAACTTAATGTAACTTGTTCCTTTCCGAAAATAGTAACACAGTTGACTCTTGTATGTGAGCCTGGGTTGCTCTGTTTTGGCCCCCATTGAAGTCTTGATTATGTATTTATTCATATGTTTGACGTCCTCTTCATAAGATATTTTCGTTGATTTGGCCGCTAAGAAGAATGTGGAGAAGTTGAAGTATAATTGGGGTAATGTTTAGATGATAAAACTGTTCAGTGTCTTATTTAATCCGCATTTGAATCCATCAGTTGGACTCAGCCCACTCCTTACGCAGGTTTAGAAGGATGATACCTTATCAAGTAAAATATGGAAATGGCAGTCAAGTCGGCACGATGGTTGCCTTCAGACAACTCACTGCGGTGATATTATAAAGTAAAATTCAAGATACCTTGAAACCCCTACTAACGTAAATTTGCGTATCAAGATAATCAACCTTTCACACCCTATGAATGTAAATATACTTTAATAGGAGCAATGGTGTGCTCAGGCATTGTGTGATGAATGCGACAGTTATTTCCATTCCTACGCAGTTTGTTAGCTAATACCAAGCTTCACGGTGCTGGGGGACCATGGCAGCGTCCATTAGGTTTAAGTTTTAGCTGTTACAATACATGAATCTTTGTCCTGGATTTATCGAAGGACCAAGCCTAGCTTGCACCCCCACTTTTTTTGACAACATCATTGTTACGTGCTGTGAAATAGTGTATTTGTATTCACATAATGACTACTTCGAATACACTGGCCATACTTCTTGACTTCGTAAGAAGATCCCAAAACAACTGATGGTATTATCAGGTTTCATGTTGTGAAAGTATGGAAATGAACGTCAATGTAGTTAAATTTGAGCAAGTGAAATCTGATGTCAAACGTGAGCCATGTACTTATTTATGTTGCCTTGGTAATCCAAGATACAGATTTAATTTAGTTGTTGTGAGCGATAAGAGTGTCTTACGGATTTCATAATAATTGTCTTGTGTTGAGAAGAAAGTATCAAGTATTGTTGTCGGCTACCTTGAATTTTACGGTTTTCAGTTGGTTAGATATGTACTTTTTGTAAGATGTAGAAATTTTCAGCAGATTTGAACAAGGGCAAGGAAAGCGATGAATTTTGCTAGAAAGGCGTTACCCTGTCCATCGATCTGTCTCTAAACCCGGCTTGGGTGCGCACCACCGCCAAACTGTCAGATAAGGATTTTTTGGGGGACTCATTTGCCCCCTCCTCTTCTCCCAGAGATCGACGCTTGTGAGATTTGCGGTTGTCATAATTCCAAACGACTCGGTCAAAGGCTTCCAAGTAGACAATGTAATAAAAAAGGCTCCAAAGAAATGGTTTAGCTTTGCCGATAACACTTGCATGTCGGGTATGAATCGACTTCTTGTCTGTTTATGTAGAACATGAAAATTCAGAGAAGCCGACGCGACCAGTTTTCCCAAGGTCCTCTTGTCGACAGCCTACAGACGGCCGCACTGGCTGGGCCTTCACGTGGTTCAGTTCTCCAGAGGAACGACTCTCCTTAC
This sequence comes from Carybdea cf. marsupialis auct. non (Linnaeus, 1758), assembly GCA_010016065.2. Classification (NCBI taxonomy): domain Eukaryota; kingdom Metazoa; phylum Cnidaria; class Cubozoa; order Carybdeida; family Carybdeidae; genus Carybdea; species Carybdea cf. marsupialis auct. non (Linnaeus, 1758). The sequence goes on from JAAAKL020005768.1 coordinate 10,909, forward strand.
GGCAACAACGCGCAGAGTGAATCAGTGTCTTTAGACATGGAACCGTATAATGGGCAGTCTTATTCAAGCCAAACACAATTATTGGAAGAGCAGGTATGAAGTGAATTTGGTGATATGATAGGTAACTAAAATTGATAGTTGAAATAAGTGCACGATAATTTATAGCGAAGAAAAATGAATCGTAGCTTCTTTCCGTAGTCTGTGATATTGGTAACACTCGTTTTCTTAAATTAATGGATGGACAAAAATACATTAGTTTATGTGATACTATGAGAGACTAAAAAATGAGTGGTAGCTTTACAGTGAAAAAGTGATGTGATTCATTTTGAAATGAAGGAGAGATGCCATAAAAGAATTTTTTTATTATACGAAATTATCATTAAGGTTCTTAGCCTTATTCATTTCGGAAGTATCTCATATCCGAGATTTCAGATATGTGAACGAGGACCTTATCCTTCCTATTAGAATAGATCCCACTGGAAATTGGGAGAATTTGGGAGAAAGCGGGGGCGGCTAGTACATCTGAGGCTCTTTACCTTTTCTGATATCTCGTGAAGGGCTTATCTAATCTTTGGGAAGTTTTCTGACTTTTTCTCGAATTTTTTGGAAGTATTTCGAAAAACTTTTCATCAAAATTGTGCTAATGATGAGGTCATGATTACACCCTCCGACGAGTCCTCTCCCCAACAAATGAAGCAAAATGTATACAGACCAACTCTAAGAATGAGCCCCTTCACTGGCACAAATTAAGTAAACTGCATTTAAAGTAGACCTACTCTACTCACTTATATTTTCATGATTGACTAGTCCCTGTTGTAAGGTTTCTTTCTTCAGCCTGCAGCTTTTAATACGCCAAAAGCCAATTTGTCGCTGTGTTTGGGTCTAGGATAGTAAGTGTGTTCTAGTATGTGTCAAGGTCATACGAAGAACAGCGTCACTTTTTCACGGGTTTACTTTCCTCCTTCCTTACTTAGGATGAATACATCAAAAGCCGAGCGAACGCTATGGAGAGTATAGAGCAAACAATAGTCGAGCTTGGAGGTATATTTTCACAACTGGCCCATATGGTTAAGGAGCAAGAGGAACAAATACAAAGGTGATAAATTGATATTTAATTTTGAATATGCACGTCTTATTTGCATGGCCTGATAAACGTTGTCTTTTAATACTGCACTTATTGTTCCATTGATATATCGTTACATTAAGCTGTTGTGATTTCGTATGTACCGATTAAATTAAGCGAAATCAAACAGGCATTTTCAAACCTGAACGAATGGGCGTTTAATTTCCGGTGGCTGTTTATACCTCTTACAGTCTTCATCCTGCGAATTCTCCCTGTTGCTACCAAGACCGATAGTGATGTTAAGCTTTTATTGCTTTGGGACAGTTGGCCCCGGCCCCCATAAAATCACTGCCTTCAATCATACTTATGAATGTTGTTTTTTACTTATATTTTAGAATCGACGCCAATGTAGAAGATACGGAACTGAACGTAGAGGCAGCCCATGGAGAGATTCTTAAATACTTTCAGTCAATCACGTCAAATAGGTGGCTGATGATAAAGATATTTTTCGTCCTGATAATATTCTTTATTATATTTGTAGTTTTTATGGCCTAAAATATAATTTAATGAATACTGTATACGGCAAGAGGCATCTGTCAGCCTTGATACAGGGATATTAATATGAGACAGAGATCCGTAGGGATTTGAAATATGAATCCTGTGAATTCCATACAGTGGAAACTGGTAGGGGTGTCTGTCATCCTTCCGTTTCAATCAGAATATGACACCGGTATTTTATTGCATCAGTGCTGATGCTGTTTTAAATGGATTCGGGATTAATAGAATGCTCAAGCTGGCACCCATTGTCACTGTTGTCAGTAGCGATTTTTTCTGCCATGCGAACAAGAAGAAATAGACTTTTCAGGGCATCCTATCGTAGGCAGTCATCATTTAACCGAAGTGCTACTATTCCCAAGAACTCTCATGCATGTGCATGTGCAGGTACGTAAGCAACATAGTAGCGAGGTTACTGTTGTGGTAGTTAGAGGTTCAGTTCATATCACGCCAGTATACTGGAATGTACTGGGTATTCGAAAACTAGAATTTTGAAACTTACAGATCCATCAACCAGGTTTCTCTGTAGTGGGTAATTAAAAACATAAAAGGCAAAAAGAAGGAAAGGCAATTTTACCTTCAGGCTGACGTGATAATTTTGTTAGACAAGAAACAAGCATACAAGTCATGTGAAGGCGTTAGCACTTAGAGAGACTGCTGTAGAACAAGACCACAACTTTAATTCTATTTTATTTTAATATTTACCAAATGAAAGTTTGTAAGACGAAATAAGGGTCGAAATACCCGCATCGTAGGAATGTGTTTGTTACAATGTAACCACAGGCGACGATATCCATTTAGACTGTAAAATGGTGTTAAATAGAATAGGACAGGTTATTCATATTACTGCGTCGTCAGAGGAATAATATGAGTAGTGGAGCGCAGTCTTTGTCATTTGTTACCCACGTAATGCTGTGAAGTGTTATAAATTTATAATCGTGGGTGGCAAGGTAGATGCGAAAATAACCGTTAAACCGCTAAAAACGTCTCTTCCTGTAGTTGTTCGTATTCTAGTAAGGTCGTATACCAAATGGCAGTTGATGTTTTTCCCCTTTGCGGCACAAAGCGTTTTGTTTGCAGGAAAACATTTATTAGTTTTGCTTATTTCACAAATGTGTATCAGAAAAGCAGGAAAACTTTTAAAGACCTTCATCTTCAGTTTCGTGGTACGAAAATGACAATCCCTTGACGATCAAAATACATGAGTGACCACTCATCATTTAAATACCCCAAGTGCCCCCTTAAAGACGTGGTTCTGAAATATGGGGGTTTAGGAGGGATTTCCCTCGTAATTTGAGTCGCAGATCCATGCATTGTTGTTCACTAACCTTTCTCAAATGAAACTTATCGTTGTTTTAATCATTTTTATACGGCAATGGGCCCATGTAGGACATTTTTTGTGATGATCACGGAATCTATGCTCCGTGAAATCCTGAAATTCACTTTTTAGAGACTAGTGTCCGGTTTAACGCTTTGTTGTCGTGTAGAGAAAGTTAAAGGAAGGAATGAGGAATTTTTGAGTAAAAGTGAAGAGCACGAAATACGGCATCTTGCCATCTATCGCCGTACATATCCATACACTGCAGTTAGATTGGTAAATTGACGAGAGTAGGTTTTGTAAATTGACGAGGTTATTTCTGGGAAAGGATAATCATGGTTGAAGTTATGGGATGTACTTAAATGTAAAGGCGGTCAAGTGAAAGAGTGAAAAGCATTTTCCATCCTTTATATTTGAATTGTAAGGATAATACGATTAGAATACTCAGGAGACGCGATATTTAGTATTTTTGTGCTCCCCAAGAAATCATAAGCTTTTGTTTTGTACTTTGCTGGAAGAGACATGCTCTCCACGAAGTGGCTAGGTGCTTAATGAGGCTGTTATAATTGATGTCCCCGGGCAGGACTCTTTTACTTCTTTTGCCAGTGACTGAGTACCACTCGCTGGTGTATTGTTGAGATTTTGCTTATTCATATCCCCACTTACTGATGACACCTTTACTGTGTGGTAATTGTGCACTTGTTATTAACAGGTTGCCACTAAGCATTACCCCTTTCGAAGGAAGCAATATTATCTATGTCAAAATTCAAAGCTTATATAAATTAGAAGCATGCAGTTGGTGAAAGTAAATTGCGAATATCCTGTCAGTTCTATCAAAATGGTATTGGAGACCCTCACTGAAAACTGGCGTTTGGTGAGAAGGGTCCCTGGTAGCAAATTGATATATTGATAATTGTATGTATCGTGAGGATTCTGGAGTCTACAACTGGTTGTGCGCTGCTGCAATTAACCTAGGGTAAATTCAGAATAATATGACGTCATTATTTATTGTGTAGTTTTACCCAATATACTTAATGCATTTTGAAAACGATATGACGAAAAGTGATTTCCTTTTCAGCTGCTTATTTCCTTACAGAAAATAGGTAAACATCTTTCTCTGCTTCTGTTTTAAAAATTCAGAAGTCCCAATCTGACAAAACCTTGCTAGATGCATTCACTTACCTTAATTGTATGGAAATGAAATTGTTCTTTTGGGCATAATCCTTCTGAAATTGTTTGCAGATGGCTTTGGACATAAAACATATGCTTTTTTAGGTGTGGGTTATTGGCAAGCCAGAAGGTAGCTATCAGCATAAAGGAAACACAGGTCCAGTGCAATGGATAGACGGGAGGGTTAAAACAACGAGGTTTTGAGAAAAAAGGATGCAGCAACTTTCGAACCTTGAACTCCAAAACTGACAAGACATTCCTGGTCCATTCAAAGAAGCTGTCAAGTTATCTTGCATTGAAAGTGCGAGTGGTGATATTTTAAGAAGTTAGAACCTTTTATACGTCGAAGCATAATGTGCTATGGGAACTTTTCTTTCGATGAATACGAAAACACAAATAAGTGTTTTTTAACTTAGACATGAAGGATGCCAAATATATGCTGCTTTCTATACCCAAATCTCTGAGAAATACTTGGAAGCCGACAACATTGTAAATCTATATTACACTCTTCGTTGGCTGAAACACCAAGTAGGTGTCGTAATGGAATGATGGTAGCATTAAACTCGGCGTAAAATGAATTAAAATATGCTTAAATATCAGCAAGAATTTATTTAAATCGGTGAAAATGGGTAAATCAAAATTTCGAAATCTATCCCCTTTCTTTTGCTCCTCGTGTGACGATACCTCTTGCAATCCTTGAATCGTAAAATGTTTCCTCCAGCTTCTAAAGCGGTCGCCAAAGATGAATGAATTTGCGGTAAACTACCAAAAATTGTAACAACTAGATCCTGTTTTTATACTGGAGCATCAAATGCTTATAAACAATCCGTTATCTCATTCATTCATTTGATATGCGTTTCCATTGACGGCCATTTCAGTTCGAAAGTACCATCAAAATCTTAATCACCAAGGAGTCAAACTGAGTTCGCAGAGCATCCCAAGCAATCAAGTAATCAAATGCAGTTTGTCGCACCATTTCTAGTGTTGACGACCTCTTCTTATTTGACCACTCAGTGTGCCGTGTAGTATGGTTGTACTCATGTTGCTTGACCTTTTAACATGCTCAAACCAACGCAACGTGATCTCCTTAACAGTGTCGAGTGGGTGCTGGAGTGGTCCCATAGCTAGTGCAATCCTTTGATAAATCTCATCATTGTTGACTCGATTTCTGTATGAGACACAAAGAATTCTTGGAAAGACTTACTTTCTAGTGCTTATAGACGGCGATGGAGATCTGCAACAAGTGTAAAGCTTTCATATCCTTACCAAAATATCGAATAAACGAAAGTGCGCAGCAGTCGGCTTTAGATTTTAGCTAAATGCTCTTGTCTTTCCACAGAATGTTGGGCCTGCTCATCGCACTCTGGGTCTGCGCAATTCTGGCTGATGCCTCCGGTCTTGAACAGGTCTCGCTGATGATTGACCCCAAGAATTTGAACTGTGAAATTGGCTCTAAATTCTGGTTGTCCATTTGATTGGATCTTGGAAATCCTTTAAGAGAATTAGTCATGATTTTTTTCTTTTCTGCCCTGATCTGCATGCCATATTTCATTGATGCTTTATTTAGGCGTTCAATCAGCGCTGCCATCTCTTCTTCATTTCCGGCCAGTGCATTGATGTCATCTGCAAACCGAAGGTTAATAACCTTTCTGCCTCCAATTCTGGCTCTGCCTTCGTGATCGTATAATGCCTCAGCCATGATCATCTCCAAGAACAGATTGAAAACGGTTGGGGAGAGTAGGCATCCTTGTCTCACTCCAACAGCTGTTCTGAACCACTCCCCTCTTATTCCATTTCGGAGTTTGTTGAGGCTGTTTTGTAAAGCTACTGTATGATGTTGATGATGTCTGGACTGATGTTAACAGCTTTCATAGTTGCCCACAAAGCTTCATGCCAGACCTTTTCAAAAGCCTTTTTAGAATCTATAAACACATGGTATGGGTCCCTTTGATGTTCTTCATGTTTCTCGTATATCAGACGCAGATTGCAGATCTGTTCAACTGTGCTGCGCTCTTTCCTGAATCCTGCCTGATCTTCCGAGATGATAGTTTCGGCCTGTGTTTTCAGCCTGTTCAGGATAACCCTGAGTAAAACTTTACTCGTAAGACAATGTTGCTAATTATCCTGTGGTTTGGGCATAATTGTAGATCTCCTTTGTTAAGCAACGTGATGACAAGAGAGCAGGTCCAAGCTGTAGGCAAGATACCAGATCTCGACACTGAAGTACAGATGTTTGTGAGCACTATAATCGTTACTTCGCCACCCGCTTGAAGAAGTTAAGCTGGAATGCTTTCCACACCCGGTGATTTTCCAGCTTTCAGACTGTTAATTGTCTATTCGAACTCTTCTTGAAGTATTGGTAGTTGGGGTTCTGAGTTTTGGGAACTTGGGTTTTTAAGGACCGATCTGTCACCAGTCACCTCCTGATTATATAGTTCACAAACACAGCATTTGCTGCAAAAACTGCATTTGGCCTACCTCCAGTGACTAAAGAAGTATTCAGAGACGTACTTTTAGCACTGCAGGCGTGTACTAGCATGGCAATATCTGTGGCATCTGGCGAGCATTCTTTTTCTGCACTAAGGCGCCTGAAGACTTAAATATGGCCTACACTCACCCAGTGAACACTGACTCATCTTGCACAGCAGAGTATCCACGAGAAAAGAGTTGAAAAGACTTGAACGAAATCACTAGACAATTCATCCTTAAGAGTGTCGAGAGAAGAAAGACTTTCGGATACTTGTAACATTATCATTTCATTATTGGCGTTTTAAGAAAATCAGTTTTTTTCTGTACTAGCATTTGTCATAGAATAGTTTTTGTAAGAGTACCAGCCTTGCTTTTGCCGAAATTTCAAACTTCAAGAGAAAGCTAAGAACAAACTAAAAAGGAGCTGATGGTGACGTCCCCGAGATTTGAAGAAGGTTTCTTATAACAAAGCTACCCTCTAATGGAAACGTCAGTATCTGATACATTGGAAGTGGCAAATATCACGATGCATATGAGTGCACATCCTTTCCCTGCTTTGTATTTGTTGCAAAAATTTTTTGTCAAGGATTATCTGTATTAAAAACAATCAAGTCTTAAAACAGAATAAAAATTAAGAACAGCCAGCCTCCGTCGAAGTTACTGGTTCCTACTGAATAGAAGTGTATACTAGTGCTGTTATAGAACTGTAAAAACAGTGAATTCGTTTTGTAAATAAAAGCTTTCTTTGTCTGACACTTCTCAAAATACAAAATCGTCAGAATATTAATTGAAAAGGGAATCAATAACTTTTTTGTGTGCCCTGTGTATTTAAAACTACCATGGCTTGGTAGCGCAACGCTTCGATTCGATTCGATAACCAAATCAAAAAAAGGTCATATAAATGTGCTTTGGCGCTGTAGTTTATGCCAGTAAAAAAGCGTTCCCAACTAACCACTAAGATTGTGTGCCTTCCAGAAATAACAGCATTGTAGTCTACTCTTCTTCTTGCCAGTGCTAAGGTTGCTATGTAGGCTGCATGATTTTGAGCTTAGTTGACAGAATCAAGCATCATGTTCCATCCTGTATTAGCCAAGCATCAGCTCCTACATTGAAACTAACGCCTCAGGGTTTAAAATCCAAAAACACCACTAAGCAGTGTGACTCTGCCATAGGACAGCGATTGCTTGAAAACCCAGACTTTGCCAAAATGTATACGGATGATCGCTTCCGTATAATTGGTAAAGTAGTTTGTTGGTGGTACAAAACAGTAAAACTGCACGAAATGGCAAAAGTAATTTAGTACTGAAAAGCTTTTTTCGTCTGACACTCCTCAGAGTACAAAATCGTCAGAATTGAGATAGGAAGAAATCAG
>JAAAKL020005769.1:0-18855 GCA_010016065.2 Carybdea cf. marsupialis auct. non (Linnaeus, 1758)
GTGCGTGGGGGGGCGGGCAGGTCCGGTATCTGGAAAAGTGCCGTTAGCGGTGGAATAGGGTACTTGAGGTATCCAATAAAGAATTGCAACTAGTACCTAAAAATAATGAAGACATCCGCAGCTTCTCCTTCTTTATTCTTTAGTTTAATGAAGTTATTGGTATTTGAATAGACACCACCAGCTGCCAGTTTTTTAATACGAGTAAATCGTCACTTAATCAGCTGGGGAATCGATCTTTAAAATATATAATAGTGTTCGAAGCTCTCCCCCTCTCCCATTCCGTCCAATCACAAAGCCCTGTATTCACACAAATAAAGTTTACGAAATCGTTTTTCAAAAGTCGCAACGTGTATAGGGTGGTCAGCATAGGTGCTGGGAGGGAACATGGGTACTGTGCCCCACAAATTTCTGTAATATTGAAATTTGGGCCAGAAACTGGGCAACAAACGTACGGAATACAGGCATTTAATTGTCTTGATAGAGAAAAATCTAACATATATATTTATACACACATATATATATCTATATATATAAATATATATATGTATAAATTTATAAATGTATATGTTTGTATATATGTATATATCATGAACTTAAAACTGGGTTTAAAACATTTTAAAAATTATATAAAATACATAAAAATGCCTAGAGGCCGGTGAAACAAACTTTTGGTTTAATAATAACCTTCTTCTGGTTCGCCTCGTGTTCATAACCTTCTTCGGTTTAAATGTTTAAATGATGCCCTCTGCCGATCCATACATGGTGTATGGCCTGAGAAAGGTTTCAATGGAACTGAAAGCTCCTTCGTATTCTCAGGGCCTTTTTTGTTGTACACATACTTTATGCCCTCTTAATATGTAGTTTTATAGTTTGTATATTAAATATAGGACTCTTTGATTTTATGGAGAACGTGTGAAGATAAATTGGTATAAATTAGTTGGAATAAATGAAACAACAAGAAACAAGAAATATTCAAAATCCTGGTAAGTAATAAACGTTTCTTTTAAAAATGTGGTGAAAAATTTACATCCGGAAATGAAATGAATCTTTACCGACCATTTTTGCCGACGAGGTTGCGATATAAAGTGTTTCCATGGGTAAACAGAACTTAACAAAGTCAATCTGTTAATAAATTATAAATACCGAAAGGGCAAAACAAACGGGGAGAAGTCCCGACCGTTGAAAGATTTAGTGTATTTTCACATGAAACCCGAACAACTAAAACTAAGAAAACAACGTTAGCAAAAATCATCGAGTTGCATGCGTTTTTCCATTACTTCTACGTGTATTACATTACTAACCTTTTTAAGGGTTTTATAAGATGTGCAATTGAGATGGTATATTGGCTAATTCAAATGGGGCATTCTATTTTCTTCAAATGCCTCTTGGTTTAACGAAAAAGAATTATCAGGTGTCAGTGGTGATCGATAGTGAAAACAAGATAGTGCTTTAAGGGCAATGGAAAGCCTTTATAAAAATTATTACGTCGGTATTTGCCTCCTCGTAGACGAACTATAGTGTTCTGAAAGATTTTAGCATCTTCACAAGAATGTAGGACGAGTATGTCAATTTTCAAGGCGTGTATTGTTCCTTCCTATTTGTTCTTGTGCCTTGATACCAAGTGTATTCCAGGAAGACGAAATTTCTTGCTAAAAGCAGAAGATGGGGTAACTATGATGGAAAATGTCTTCCCTTTTCTTGAGCTTGCGCTTTATTTAAAAGTATGGAGATCGTCGCAATAATACGTGGTTAATGAAATAAGTGTAAAAGTTTGAAAGCCGAGTGTCAGAATACAAAATACAACAACATTTCGAGGTAATTGCTGGCCTCATTCTGTTGGATAACGCCTTCTACAAATGGCCTCAAAACCATATTGCACTCAAACAATTGATACAATTCAGTATCGATTGAAAAAGGTCAAACATTAACTGAAGGGCATAAATAATCGACATCAACATTGTCACCAGCAAGTAAATAGCTTATAGTGAGAAAACGCGCTATAAGCGTAAGAGAATAAATAAACATTCGCTCTCAAAGAAACTTCTTAACTTCCGACCCGGCCAAGGCATTGCCATCGCAGAAATGCGGTGTTCGAGCAGTCTTGCTAACTGATATCGAATACAACAACGGGTTCTAAACAGATGTTGACCACAGTGACTGCTTTGTGTGTGTTTTGAGACATGTCTAGGAAAACTGATCCTCAAAGCTCTCCGAAAAGATTCGACGCTTAACAGATATTGTTAGCACTAAAAATGTTTCCATGCCAAGTGAAGTGGTGGCATGTACAACCCTGTAACAATAAATAAAATATCAACCTCCACAAGCAGTTTTAAGATGACGTTTAATTATTTGTAAACAAACTGGTAGGTATTACTGGCAGTAAGCTACCACTTACTTCAATAGGGAGAGCAAAGTAAACAAGACGATCTCCAAAGACACGACACGTGCCTTCAGTCGTGCAGTGGTTTCTGCTGATTCACGTTTTCGTCTCGCGCAGAGAAGGAAAACAGGTAGTTGAACTGCACGTTGTTGACAGTTTTATGGTATGATCCTCCAATCTGTCAATACCCTGCATTTAGCAGTAGCCATTCAAAGGTAACTCGGTACAATTGCTTTTTCTTGATGAGATAATCAATCAGTTCGTTTAGATTATTAAATTTGGGCTCTGTGGCATTTGAAAAGTCAAGACAGTAACGCCCGCCGATTCGCGGTATCCTTCCGCTTAAAAGTTGATCTCCAACTGTGTAACTTATAGTGTAAACTAGTTCACCATTTCTAGATCTTCGCACAATCATAGAACCTACAAAGTCACCGGTTTTTCTAAGGTTCCTACGATAACCCCGCACTACTTCAAGTTCACCATAGTACCAAACATTTGGCGAAAACGAAAATGACGATAAGCCATCTCCACAATCAATTCTAAATTGTTCCGATTGTTGAGCATATCGAGCAGCAAATTTTGATGTCCGATGCGGTAAATCTGTACTATCTGTGGTAGAAACACTATACGATCGTCTTCTAGTTCTTACATTTCGAGCTAGAGTAGATAGCTTCTTGGCCTTAGCAGTAACTTTTGGTTGAACAATCGACAAAGATCGCATAAGGCTATGTCCTCTAGTTAAAGTGTTATTTGAAGAAAACTCCTCTTCCAAGTAACCAAGCCTTTGGTATCCTTTCCGTGTAGGTCGATGGCTCCACGACCCAAAGCGCCAGCTCTTCTTGTGCTCCCGTGGCTCGTTCTTATGAAGTGAAGTCACTGAAAGCGATCGTTTAAATCCACCTTGGTTATATGCCTTATTACAAACCTCTGCCAACGATGTAGTAGCTTCTGATTCCTTCTCCTTCCTAGCATCTTTGCTTTTTTCTCCCGTTTTTGATCCGTGTTGAAAATGGCTACGAGTGTGACAAGATGATAACTCATCTTTCTCCTTGGCAGACTTATCTCCTCTATTCGTGTGAAATTTTAAGATTCCTTTCATTGATACACTTGATCGAAGCATGACTGCCCCGGAAACTTACGATTCAAGCTCAAAACAGCAAGGATGCACGAAGGTCACATGTTGAAAACAGTCAACCCGACATTACCTGCACATAATCTCGTACTAAATTCTGCGCATTTAAAAAAAATTGTTTTCGTTGGCGCACTTGCTGGTTTACCTTCCCTTGCTGGCATGCTAATACGATCAAGATGCTGTAATGAAGTAATCTCTACGTTGCATGCCCCGAGTCTACAAAGTTTCAGTGAATAAAGGATCAGACAGAACAGCCGCCGACAATAACATGAAGGTAGGTGTGACATCATATGGGGAGTCACCTGTCAAGGCATGCCCCGATTTAAGTAAAAAGCAATCAAATCATTTGATCACAAATGCTACTGTATCCATTTCTTCCGGTGACAGAATCAGATTTACTGAGAGGTAAACTAATGCAGAAAAGAGTGTTTTTTGTTGAAACGATAGGATTTCTTTGGGGTTTCTACATGTACAGTAAACGGCAAAAGCGCATGAAGTTTCTTTTGAGTTGTTGATTCCTTGGCCAAAACCGAAACCAGAAACTTACAAAAATAGTTTCAAAATAAAAAATCAGTGCTCTTAACATAAAAATAGCCAGCTATTTCTTCTAATCGTTCCAGCCTTACTATTATCATATAACATGGAAATAAACGCGATTTCCCTTAAAACAATCTATCAGTCTGTCTGTCTAATAAAAGCAACTAATAGTAAAATACACCCGTAATCGAATACAGAGTCTATTTGAAATCGATTGCCAAAATTCGAGTTACAATCGGACACTAACTTTAAAACAAATATTCACTCGGATTTTTCTTCGCGGGCCGGGGGCAATGTCCCCGTGCCTCCCACAGGTACGGGCTTGTATGTGCCATGCGGGATGACTTCCGTGCCAGAGGTTGTTCACCTCTGTCTGTTGTTTATTGTTTGTATACTTTCACTTTTAGTTCACTCTTCCTCAAGTTCATCCCTAAAAATATTTGAAAAACAATAAGTTTTCAAAAGCTATCGTACGAATTTTTGATAAAACAAGAGCTTTCTGGGCAGTGATTCGGGTTGCCAACTTTTGTCGACTAAAATACAGGATGAGGAGAGGGAGAGGGGCAAGTTCACGCCCAGAAAAATCTCAAAAGGCTCGAGTGCGTTAAAAATATTTAAAGACAATGAAATTCGCATTCTAAACAATTTTACTACCACATGAAAAAGATTTATTTGGAAAATGTTTTAAGTATGAGTACTAGATTGAAATTCTAGTGGGGGTTGGACCCAACAACAGGCAAAGTGAAGTGAGAAGTCCATTTCTTTCTTTATAGCCTTTGATGTAAAAAGGCTTTGGATACCAGAGCACGCCTGGTAGAGCTGACTGTTGGTTAACGAACTCTGTACTATTTCAATTACATTTTTCAAATTTTTCTGAACTACCCTAATTTGTGGTGTACGGTTGAGGCCTTTACAGTACACATTACAAGCACCATAAAATACCATTTTTTACGCAGGGATGCGTTCGAGGGCGGCTCGGGGGGCAGGCTCCCTCAGCTCTCGTTAAGAAACGATGGTATTACGTACATGCATATAAAGGGCCTGTTCACCATTTCGTCTATTTTGCTACCTTGCCCCCCTCTAAATGTAGGAAATCACTCCTAGATTGTACGCTAGAATACCGTACAATTGGCAACCCTAGTAGTGACATACTCGCCATTTCTCAACTTTCTCATAGAGTACTGAGCCCTTTCGATGCCCAAACAATACCATTCCCCATTTTACAGTTAGTATTGATCCAATCATCATAACCTGCTACAAAGCTGATACAAAATACTTGTTAATGTGCTGAGACGCCACGTAAAAAAAAAGGTTTTCGGTAATCAAGGAGCAGCCGTCTTTGCACGGTTCTGCAATCAGAAAACTTTAAAATGTTTTATTTCAATCCACTGGGGAACGCTTAAGTTTTATATCTTTTGAAGGCCCACCAAGGACCCTTCAGCTGGAGCTTAAGGAAACCATTCTTTTGTTGCGTGAGAAATTACTGTTGGATCATAATGAGTAACTTAGTTCGGCAAAACTGCTACAAGTTAACCACAGTTCACGCTCTCATTGTGCTTAATATTGTACCACCGGTTTCTTTACATTGCGATCTATCCAACATCAGGCTAAAGTAGCCGCACTTTAATGATGAGGAGACAACCCTTGTCACCGATTTCGCAGAAAATGTTTGCAAGAACGTTGTATTAAGCTATGAATCCATCATCGCTCACCATAAGTATCTTCAAAGAAGCGTTGTCCAAGGACAGGTAGCAAGAAGCCTGATAGGGCTTGGGCCCAGTTGTATTACCATGGGGGGACTGGAGGGACATGTCCCCACTTCTCGAAGAAGTCAATCTCGTAATCCGTCAAAATCTGACCTTAAAATTTAGGTCAGCACCGAGGATATGATTTAGATGTTTTGACAGCATGGATCTTGCCGTTATGACGTAGTTTGAAGGTGAAATATCGAGCTTCCTCAAATTTGCAGTTAATCCCTCTTAGGTCTGGTCCATGTATCAAACTTTTCATGGGTCGAACTAAACGAATTTCGCTTCATTGCTGTGTGAGAGCCTCTTTTAAAGAGAGTCTATTATTCTATCCGCAGTTAAATTCGATTTTAGGATGGCAGTCCCCCGAGTTTGAAACGGCTAGCAACGCCCGTGCCTGAGCCTGAAAGAATAGTCTTTCAGTGAATTTGTCAGACCGTCTCTTCCGAAGATTTACTTAGACCTTTGAGACGTCCATCACCTCGTCAAGGAAAAAAGCCACGTAGACTGAAAAGAAGACTTTTATTTAGTGACAACTATATAAATCATCATCAGGGGTGATTTCCTACATTTAGAGGTGGAGAGAGGGGCAACCTAGCAAAATAGACGAAATATGGAACAGGTTTATATGCATTTCCATAATATCATCGATTCTTAGCGAGAGCTGGGGGCCCAAGCCCCCTCGAACGCAGCCCTGATCATCATCAAAGATATCCTTCACTAAGTTGTCTTCATTTATTTCTTCTGATAAAGCCTCCGACGTACAAGGAAAGATCAAAGAGTTTTATTGGATAGTGGTCTGCATAGGACCAAGCGAGACCAACTATTGATTCTTAGATCAGAAGAAAGTTCGGTTGATATGTGCGTCATTCTGATTGACGCTCCGACATCACAAAGCAGCAAAGAAACTTTTTACATAACACTAACAGAAGTAAAGTCAATACAAGTCGCAATTAGAAATTATGATAGCGAAAGACTGGATGCAAAAGCAGATTATGAGCCAGATGGAGATATTGTTGAAAATTTTAAGGCAAGAAAGCAAAAAAGGGGAGGGGGAGGAACAAATTTAAGCAACTAAATTTTTGTTGTTGTTGTATTTGGAACCACTCATAACAGATGATTGGTAAACCAGTGCAATGAAACCTCGTGAATGTTTTAGGTTTATTTTTTCGGAGAGAAACCCCTCAAAATCTTGTCTTTTCGTATGATATTTGTAAGGAAGGATTACGTTCACGATTTCAGCCATACATAAGAAACATTGTACTACCCAAGTTTGGAAAGGGGTTCAAAGATTTCGGTTTCGAAGTCAAGTGGGACCATTAGGACAATAGCCTTTCCTCCCCCACATTAGTCGCGTAATTCCTAGTCAATAAGTATTCAGCTATTGAGATCTTAAGTAAACATAAATAGATTTATACGCTGCATGACAGTAGTGCAATTTACTAATTTTGCAAAGCTTTGTAGTTTATCACATGCAACGATGCTTGGATTCCTGTGATTTGATAAAATTTCTAGCTTCTATTTAAGCACTGCTGCCTTTCAATGTTGAAACATCTTTGAGTACGCAGATCTGCTTAACTTTTCGTGATGATCATTCATTCATGACGTCGACAAGCCTCCTGCCTGAACCTTCATTGCTTTAAGATATAAAAAAGATCCCCACGTTTAATGAGAAGAGAATCCTAAATTGTTTTTATTCTTGTCAAAGGTACAAATTTATTGCCTGATGTACCCTGTTTTCATTATCAATTTTTGACAGTATCATGTGTAGTGACGCAATATCCAAACAATAGACATTCCAAATTTCTCGTTATTGATAGTATGGCATCGACCGTGGCCTCGATTCCCCATAGTCCTACGTTTTTTTACTTTTGAGATTTTACAACACCGATGTATACATTCAGTCAATGCACATGCTCCGACGACACCCCCCCTCCCTGGCCCTCCGAAACTTTTCACTGGCATTTGGCCTTATGGGTTTCATTTTCACATTGCATTACTCGAGATCCATACTTTACAATCGATCCATAAAATATTTTTCTGTAATAAAAACCTACTTGGCGGAAGGTCAATAGTTAGAATTTCTTGCTGTAGTAAAACGTAGTATGAAAAGTGTACGTGGTTTTTGTTAAAGCAGTATTATTTCCAGTCAAAGAGCCATAGATGTGATCAAACAATCAAAGTAACTTCCAGAATTATATCGATCAAAATAGCTAAACGAGAGATGTTGTCGATTTACAGTGTGTTTTTCTATGTTCTACAGAAAAACACTAATTACTTAGTCACTATCGATCATTCAAAGAGCAGCAAATCGTGACGTTCGAGATTGAGGCGAACAAATTCTTACCAAGAAGCGGTTGGCACGGTGAGGTGGTCAGTCCCCTAGCAGGAATGTAGCTGTAGTGATCATGAAAGCAAAATACTCAGATGAGGCTCCCCTATTCCAATATTATTTTGTCTCCCCTAGGCCTACTGACCCTACATCTCCTTTCTTCTCCCCTCGACAATATTAACACTTAATCATTCTACTTCTTCACCCCTTTACATACAGTTACTTGGTTGCTTTAATGGGGTTGGCTCCACTGACAGCAAGCAGTGCAAAAGCAACGCAAAAACACCAGGTTTCGTATGGCATATGTAAGAAAAGGTCTATGATATGCCACACACCAAAACGAATGAGGAATAGTCTTTCACGGAAGGAAAACACTGAGTAGCTTTCTAGGACATAAAAGGGACTTCATTTTCTTGAATATCACAAAATTTGAAAATATGCAGGACGTGCTGATGTCATGCGCTTATAAAGCAGGGACGTAGAGGTCACAGGCGTCAAAATCTCTTACTTTGATGTGGTAGGTACTTTTTTTGTCGTTGTAGAATACACAAAAGTTATATTTCTCTTGGAAGTTTCTTACTACAGATTGTCTCATGAAATCTACAACATGGAGAGAGTACCAAAAAAATTAAAGACTAGTTATGGATCAGACAAAACCAAAGGTTACTCCCAATGCACATTTTTAAAATATAGGCCGATTTTAAAGATTTTCGTATTCTCAACAGATTCATACCATTACAGCTCGTACCTACTCAGTGCCTTAAAAGTAAAGAAGAAAGTTTATGTGCTCATAATATAGATGTAACTTAAGCATAATCAGGGATAAAACATCACGTAGAAATAGAGGTAGCAGATAAAGCTACATTTACAAATGATGTATACAACTAGCCATGTGCTGTTTGCATAGTTTGCATTTCAAATATAAACTGGTCGAGTGATACACCAACTGATACACTAACTGATACACCAACTGATACACCAACTGATACACCAACCGATGCACCAACCGATGCACCAACTGATACACCAACCGATACAACAACTGATACACCAACCGATGCACCAACTGATGCACCAACTGATACACCAACCGATGCACCAACTGATGCACCAACTGATACACCAACCGATGTACCAACTGATACACCAACCGATGCACCAACTGATGCACCAACTGACACACCAACTGATACACCAACTGATACACCAACTGATACACCAACTGATACACCAACTGATACACCAACTGATACACCAAACTAGATTTTTGCTGTGCATGGAGAAGCATAAAATGTTTAAATCTTAACTGTTGAGTCAAGTTCCCAACAGTTTGCTCTTGCTAAATCCAGATTGGTTTAGCATTGTCAGATACATGTTCTTTAAGGAGAAGATTTTGGCACGTGTTGGACGCTGGCGTCACTAAAATCAAGGTTATTTACTCCAGCCTCTCGAGTTTTCTTTATTTTAAGGCCTTAAAGCCTCTAATGTTTGTGCTCTGGTTAAATAAATCAAAGATTTTTACAAAGAGAACTTCTTTAACTTCCCACATCATGCAGCTGCCGTGTCTCCTTTCGTCCCCTCTATGACGGACTTCGAGCAAACAATGATTTTAAAACTATTGAATTTGCTTTAAGGGATGTGAGGTAATCCCAAGGTTTAAACCCTGAAATATGTGGGAGCAAAATCTAATCATTAACAAGCAGTTCTCATGGATAGTTGTATGTCGCGAAATGCTGGCATTGCCTCTTAACTCGATCCAGATAGGGCGTTTTTAGATTTCCAGGACTGTGGAGCGTGCATCAGTCCGGTGGCTATATCAGGGATCACTTCTAATACCATTAGAAATATTTGTTACTTGAGTATGAAATCTTTGCGGATATGCTAATCCCTCTTTAACCTGAAATAAAATACGATTTGTTTTAAAATTGGAGTTGATTACAAAACGAAAGAGAAAAAGTTGACAAGTACCTAAAGACCGTTTGAAAGCCCAATCTTCTGACTACCGTTTACTAGCATAGAATAGGGCCCATCCTTAACGATATTAAGGTCTACAATATAGCACCATAGATTTGAGTACAAGAAACTATCTAACAAATAATTTACCCCATTTGTGTCAAAAACAGCTTAATTCTAAGTGTTTTATACTTAGGCATCTCTTGCTAGTTGTTGGTGACGCCACGCAGCGTTTAATTATGACGTCATCTTAGGAAAAGTATTGAAAAAGTATTTGTTTGGAATTACGCCTTAATACGTTAGAGGAAATTTTACAAAGTCTCAAAATGATTGGGCAAGCTGTTTAAGAGATATGGTGGCCAAATATTGACTTAGGGCCTACTGTAATGTATGGATAGGATAAACTTCGATTGTGATATCAGGGTTTTAAAATCTGTGGTGATGTGACACAAAAACCTTAGTCATGGCTGTTCATATCAAAGTTCAATAGATAGACATGATTTTGTATTCACAATATTGATGGCATTTTTTGAAAACTATTTTCTAGAAAAACAGTTCTGTAGGGCGCTAGCTCCTTATCGAGTTTGATTTTCGAGCAAATAACACGAGGTGAACTAGAGCTGCGATTAGATTGTGTTTCTGTATGTCTGGGGATGGCGCAAAGGAAGGTTTCTGTACATGAAAATCAAAAAAGATCCCCCTCTTTTCGATTAGATATATAAGGACCGGTAATTAGTTGTTTTTTTCATTATCGTGGTAAACTTAAAAGCAGGTAACCGCTCATTGAGTTGCTAAATCGATTATTTTTTAGTTTTTCAAATGAATAAATCCAATGAGTTTATGTTGCAGTGTTTCGGCAAATGCTCTTATCTGAGTGACATTTTCACTTTTCTCCAATATCTCTTTAAGCTCTTATCTGTCGTATTTCGGTAGTTCCCGTTCCCGGATTTGGGACTCATTGCCACATTTCGTCGATGTTAAGCAACATGCGTGTACTTATCCTGCCTTTACTTTAAAAGACACATGTGATTTGCCATGGGCTGAAATGCAAGCTAGGACGTACTGTAGATCCACCGTAAGTTCCCATCCAGCTTAGTCAGCATACCGCTGTGTCAATGCCCAGAAACTATATATTTGCTTCGATTCACAGCTGTTTACATACTGCAGAACATATATACGACAGGTGGTAATGACGTAGACAATTGAAACTGGGATGTACAAGACTATTGTGTCAGTCATAGTTGCCTTACGTACTGCATAAAGTCCTAGTGATATAACACGGGATTAAAAGGTATTTAGAGTCAGTCTATTACTCTCAGGTCTCTAATAGACGTCACCCCCCGCTTATTAATTTATGGAAAATTTTCCACCCAGGACATTCTTATTCCAACCCCCGGCTTATTTATTTTGGCAGAAAGTTCCAAGTAGGACATCTATCAAACAAGACTCAAAGTTCTGTGCTAGTGCATTGTAACTCCATGATCATTGTACAAATAACGTTTTATGAAAAGCATTATTAATTATCTACAAATCCGTGCATAAAAAAACTCTTGAATTTGTTGAAGTATATATACTATTGTTAGTATCTTTACTCTAGTATAGTATAGTATAGTATAGTATAGTACTGTAAAACGTTTATTGCACATCATTGTTATATATTAAACCTGTTTCCATGAAGTAAGGAAAGTCATTTTTTCCCACCCCCTGGCTATTAATGCTTGAGAATTTTTCCAACCCCCCTACTATTCCAACCCCCTGGCTATTCATGCTTGAGAATTTTTCCAACCCCCCTATTATTCCAACCCCCTCGTCTATTAGACACCAAAGAGTAACATCATAAATAGCTGAAAGATAGAGAAGGTCTGCAGTTCCACTAGTTAGGAATTATTGGCTTACTCTACGAATTTTATCTCAAATGTTGCACTAGGATTGCTTTGTATGGCATGTGGCTAACAACAGAGCAGATTTTGCAACAGCTCATTCAAAAGACGACAAAATTCCCGCAAATCCGGGAACGAAAACTCTCTGGTAAAATTAGGCTTTTTGCATCGCAACCGTACATTCCTCTACAAGATCATTAGCAATTGAGCTATGTTTTGTAGTAAATCTCCATACCATATCCAAATAATGAGTAGACATATGTAAACGTACAACACACTGAAGACAAATATTATATCTAACGTATCATAACTATTAAAATGCTACTATTCTTAAGGCAGTCTGGTTCAATTAACTTCCTATTGGATAATCATATAATTGTGATAATCAATTTGTCTATGATTCTCCATAGAGCGGTTTTTAAAGAAAATACTTTCTCATGAAGAGAAAGAGTAAGAAAATTTTTAGGTGCGCTAAAAGTGATCCTGTGCCAGCTCAAGATAAAAATGAATTTCCTTTCTTGGATATAAGTCATGTTCTGTTAAAACGTTTATTAAGCGCAGCCCTACGTAAATTAAGGACAATGTTCAGCTCTGAGGGCCCCAAATTACCCCTTGTTTGATACACGAAACATCTTTTTAAACCTTTTGGCGGAGCAAGTTGTAAATCTTGTTCCAAATGGGGTCTGCAAGGTCTTTTCACCTTACGCAGTCATGATTTGTTCAAAACAGAAATTTAAGCCAGAAATCGTTTTACTTAAGCAAATTTTTCTGTCTTACGGCTACCTCAAGATGTACTAAACTTCACTACAAACGCAAAATTATCGCATTTTCCCGGTTAAAACCTTTTGGAAATTGGAAATGTTCCGTGTATTTAAAACTAACAACGCTTGATAAAGTTTTGCTTCTATTTAAAGACCAGATCAAAAGGGCCATAGAGAGGCGTTTCGGCGCTGTAGCCCCACACGTAACACGCACCAGAAAGGAAGCGTTTTTAAGTATCCACAAGAATGGTGGGCCTTCCTCTAATTGTCACATTATTGTCTACTTATTTTCTTACCAGCGTGATGTTGCCTACGTCGGCCACACAACTTTGAGGTTAGTTGACAGAACTAAGTTAACAAGGAAACAGCCAACTTGGGATTCAAAATCCAAAAGCACTACTAAGCAATGTGACTGCCATGGGCCAGCTCTTGCTTGAAAACCCAGACTGTGCGAAAAATGTATACGGATGACCGCTTCCGTATAATACCACTTCCGTATAACACCGCTTCCATTTAAGACTAAATCTGCCTTTCACTTCGCTGGAATCGGTCCCCATCAAAACAAGAAAACCGTTGCTTTATAGACAGAAAGAATCTGTCTATTCATTAGGCCCTTTTGATTGATCACACAGTTTTACGAGTACTGATTGGTCAAAACAATTCCAGTCTGGCAGTTAGAGTTCTTATTGCCTACTTTAACAACATAGTTGTGTATTAGTTTCATTCCTTTCTTTCGTGTTCCATTATGACTATTTTGCACTCTGAGGATTCTAAGAAGAAAAATAGCTTTTAAGTACAAAAACGGCTTCGCTACTTAGTATTACTTTAATGTGCTATGCCATGAACAAACTATTTATCGGTCAATAAGCAACGTCGTCCGTACGATATCCAAAGACGATCGCACAACTCTATTGACGAGAGAGGGCTGCTGCATTAACTCTTAAAACTGGGTGTGGCCGCAGATAGCGATGGTATATGTTTGAATTTTCACAGGCGATGGACGAGCTGACTTCGTAGAGAGGAGAAAAGTTGTGGTAATGTGCATGGAAAGATCTTGGGGGACTCGAGATGACTCGGCGATGGATACAAACTAACAAACTGTGGATCCGATAAGGAAAAGAGAAGTGGTCTTGCAATGGTACTGTCTAATGAAATGAAGAACATGATTACAGTAGTACGGAGAACGAAGACAGGATGACGAGTATAAGAATAGATCAGAAATATAGAATAAAATAGAATAGAATAGAATAGGAAAAATCACCATTCAAATTAGGACCTACGGACGAGAATAAAACCAGATTTGGAAATACCTAAGGAGGGAATGGAAAGAGTATGAAAAATGTATTATTTAGAGGCGACCTACATAGACAATCTAAAGAAGGAAAGAACTTGGCGAGGCACATCCATGGAGGAGTCGGGTGCAAATAATTCGGCCACTTAGTATCACGCACTGAACTAACAATATTGTTTGCTACGTGCTGGTTTCTTCTTCCTCTGACAGATAGCCAATTTAGCTTCTTTATTTAACTTGGGTTGCAATGCATGACCTATAGCTGCCTACTTTAGTTTTGTAGGGAACTGAGTTATTTCTTTGTTAATCTAGAGCAAGCGGTATCACAAAATTTGATAAGCGATAGAATTATTATTATCATCATCATCATCACCGTCGTCAGTGTTTCCAACATGGGGCGCGTGAAAGGTAAAGGGGCACGGCTGCCCGGAGGATGATGACAATCTTTTCTGTAGCATCCGCATGAAGTCTTCCTTGTTCATCATCGTCCTGTGTGCCTACTAATGGTCCACTCCATGGATATCCTTTTTCTCTCTTCAGCGTCTCCGCTTGCTAAAAGGCACCATTTCTAGGATGACATCATTCAGCATCCGACACATATGTGAAATATACTTTAGATGTTGTACATGACAAAACTCCTCAACAGGTTGCTATTTAGTGCTTTCAATAAGCTTTGCATTTGAGACTTTAAAGAACCAGCCCACCTCCTCTTTCACTTGAGATGATGATCAACATCTATCTTACTTTGGCTTGTGGTTGGAGCAAAACTGCAATAGCTTTACAAACTTGGTAAGGAATGAAAGGTTTTGCTTTATATGATACTAGTAGGATCGTGTAGGACGGGGATGATACGTTGTTAATGTGGTCTGTCGAGGAGAGATGATTATCAAAATAAACGCAGAGTAATTTTGTTTTCATAGATCTTCGAAGTAGATAATCGTTTATCTGGACAGCAAAGAGATAGTAACTAGTACCTTTACGTCGATTACAGTAAAATAATATCAAAGGTGTCTTCTCTCTATCAAGAGCAAGGTGGTTTTCAAAAGACGTTACGGGTTTTGAGACCAGTATTAATTTTGTTACTCATAAGATAATGATCATTATTATGATAAGAAAATTTGAGTTTGAACCTTGAGTATAGAAGGGTCGCATCGTCTGCACATCGGTATGTAGGTAAATTTAAACGTTGCTTTAAATCATTGACGTCAATGTTAAATAGGATTGCTTCTAGCATGGAGCCTTGTTGGATTCCAAATTTCACAAAAAAGAGCATGGATATCATATGATTAAAAAGAACTGAACATCGTAAATGGATAGCTTTTGGATGATCAGAATTGATGAGAGGGTCATATCATTTCTCATGTAAAAGGATAGAGTATCTTGAATACGGTTCCTATTGTGTATTACTAAAAGTATATTTCTCCGAGTTCAGTTCCATTGCGTAAATTACACTCGTCAGTCATGGAAAGAGTTATAATACCATTTGTTCGGTCAATTGTGATTCCGAATCTAATTAAAACAACTCTAGTCTGACTCTGGAAGAGACTGTCAAGCGAGAATATTGTAAAGCACAAATAAACAATGTTTCTGAAAACTTCGAGATTGGCTGTTTGTTAGTGAAGAGGATCAGTGCGCTAAAGGAGGCGTTAGGCCTCATCATTGGGCTGGACCCCTGCTGTTCCCCCTTTGACGACGGGGCTTCCACCAATTGATTACGCACGAAGAGTACCATCGAACATTGAATCCTACTTGTCGAATTCACAAGTATAGAAGTTGGCCAAAGCCAAGGACAAACAGACTTAGGTTGACTACGTTGTCGAAAATGAGACCATTGGCCACTACATTATAATTGGGGAGAAAAAAAGTGGGAGGAATAATGGCACAGACATCGCACGGGTCTTCGATTGGGTCAACCTTTAATAAATAAAGTTCCCCGGGGTTACCCATGCATGAAGTAGAATAGAATTTCGTTGAAACTCAGAAGGGATAGGATTACCACTTGCAAGCATGTGATTGTTGAACATCGTTAAGACGCCCATTGTATAGATTGACAACCAGGCGAGGGAAGAAACTGTAATGTTGAGATAGACTGGGAAAACACCGAATGCAAACATGTGAACTTGCAGCTATGGTGCAAGCACGAATTGTGAAAGCGTCGTATGTTACGTAAACTCATCTATTTCTTTGTATTGCTGAAATGAATTCTCAGAATGGAATCGGAATAGAATTAGTATTGTAACTCCGAATCTAA
Organism: Carybdea cf. marsupialis auct. non (Linnaeus, 1758); assembly: GCA_010016065.2. Classification (NCBI taxonomy): domain Eukaryota; kingdom Metazoa; phylum Cnidaria; class Cubozoa; order Carybdeida; family Carybdeidae; genus Carybdea; species Carybdea cf. marsupialis auct. non (Linnaeus, 1758). The sequence goes on from JAAAKL020005769.1 coordinate 16,266, forward strand.
TCTAAACAACTCAACTCTGATTTCCTTACCAATAATCTTTTGCAGCCTATTATTGATTATCCTCGCAGTTCGTTGCGTGCCGCAGTATCAATTGCAATAGAGAGTGCGTGTATTTTAATCATAGAATTAAAGAGGTCTTTAAGTACTACAGACTGTGGCTGCGTGGTCTGTACCAAGGTGTATTAAGATTCAAAGTTGCGCGGGAGATGGCAAGCTGAAAGGCAAGATACACTGCTTATGTGCTGAGTTTGTAAACTATAGTTCAAATATTTTGATACCCAAATTAAATCATCCGTTGGAAATGTGTCAGATTGTTTCGGCATGCAGGCCCCGCCGCCCGAGTCTTCAATGACCTTGATCTGGCGACCCTCGAAGTTCGTTTGCCTCCTTTTTTTCTTCCACTGTAGCGTGCGGATGAGGCTGGTTGCAGCAACAAATATGGCGTTATTATTTCTAAAGACTTGACTTGCTGGGGTAAGAAAAGGGGAAAGATGTAAGGACCTGTCTTTCTCAGCGGAAAGTAACGAAACATTATACAGATCTGAGAATAATGTTGTGTCGCACGTATTGGAGATCGCTTGTGGCTGGGGAAAAACTAGATTTATCAACATTGACGCAAATGCTCAGGCAGAAAAAATGTCAAAGGTCGCTGTCAGCAGGAATCGTGAATAGCAACAAGGCTTTCGGTGAATTTAAAAGCATTCTGTATATTGTAGAGAATAATGTTGCAAAAATAACGTTGAATCGGCCGAACGTTCTTAACGCAATAGATCATGAAATGCCAAAGGAGCTCATGACAGCTGTGGAAATAGCCAATATGGATGACAATGTGAAGGTCAGTTTTTATTATTACTATTAGGCTATAATTATAGCATTTGGTGCTAGAGCAGGGGTAGGTTGAAAAATAATTGTTAGGGTGACAGAGGGAGTTCAGATGGCAAGTCACAAAAACTAAAGATTTCTAATTAATTTCTTAGGCCATCTGCTTAATATTTTATTGCATGACAGGACTAGGCTATAGGTATATAGGGTGCGCAACTGTAGGGGTATGACATTGCAGACTAAAAAGTTCCTCATGTCTCTATGTGTCGATGTAACGGGCCAAATCAGAGTGTAAGAAATCTGTACCTCAAGTGTCTCTGAAGTTGATAATTGATGATTAATCTGGAATACACCGGTTTGATAATTTATCAAAACAAGTACCAAGCCACCAATAATTTTTAGAGTGAAGAAAGTTAAAGTTTTCACTGCGTAACTTCTATTAGAATAGAACCTAATAGGGTGGCTAACGGACAGAATATATGTTAACTGTCATTACAGCGAGCAGTGCACTACACATACTAAATCCACAGAACATTTATTCAATGATTGACTTTCATTTTTCCCAAAAAGGGTTGGGTTGGGAAAAAATTGATACCAAAATAATGACGACGATTGCTGCAAAGTGATTGTACAGCATAATGACAGGTCATATGTATAAACTTTCTTTTTTAGATTAATTTGAAGGTATAAATAAAGGTATATGACTATTTTAACATCTGTAATATTTTATTATTATTTTCATCAGCCAAGGCAATGTTTAGGGTTCAAAACCATCTACAATCTATTTGACACTCAATTGATAACAGCCTCACAGATAACGATATCAGTGACAAGTGAAGATCTTGATGATTCCTATGAGAGATATCAGGTGAATAAATTTGCAGCAAAGGCTACATTAAGGAATAACTGACAACGAAGCTAATGTACAGAACCCAGTCTTTACCTTATGACAAAAAGTCAACAATTGTATGAACTATGCCAATGAATGACTGTAAAAGCAACGTTTACAAAAATAATTATGAACAAACTATAGCTTTTATATACTCTAGCACTTTTTAATCAGTTGATGCCATATATGGTAACTATTTATCATGTTGTGAGTTATATTCTTTTTCAAGCTGCATTTCTCCCATTTTCAGGCCGTTGGACTTTGAAGTGTTTCACTGATTTCTGTTGTTAGATTGTGGACCTTGGAGGAAGTAGGAATTGACGTTTGAGAAGTGGCATCATGCTGATTTTTTGTTTGTTGTGGGTTTATTGATATTGTTGAAAACCATTTATGTGAGAAATTGTAAGATATGTTGTTGGTGGTGTAGGTAATGAGTGGTTTCTTTGATCTTCATGGTTGTTATGTTGATCTCTTTGGCCAATATCTTGCTCTTTTCCAATCAAAAGTGTGGTCATTTTGCTAACAGTGTTCCACACTCTTGTGGCTCTTCCCCCCCCCCCTGTTTGACTGCTTTTTTGTGTTCTTTCCCTCTGACCTAAAGAATGTTTGGGTAAGCCAACGTATATGACTGAAAAGTCTTTGCATCTTAACTTGTATACAGTGTTGTTGTTTTCTTCAGAAGGGATAGCATCATAGGGCTTTTGTATCATCTTGCATAATATGGAGGCAATGAAGAAGGAATATTGGATATTGTGCTGCTGGAGGACTCTTTTGATGGTTCTCTTGTGGCTTTGATGTAGGCTTTGAGCCGCCTTGGTCTAGTGGATAAGCTCCTGGTCAACAGATGTAGATATTCTAGAGGGTCAGGGTTCACTTCCC